>PVKS010004606.1:0-91776 GCA_004027875.1 Aplodontia rufa
TAAAGAACTTATTAAGAGTTTTTTTTTTCTTTTTTGTAACTCCTGACAGAGGACAGTTATTCCAGACAAGAGAATCAGAGAGGCCAAGTGACAAGCTGATTCAATTTCCTTACACACTCTATCCTGTTCCTCTTCATCATTCTCTTTACACAGGGCTCTGCTTATCGGACTATGTTAGCTTTCCACGCATGTAACAAGTACCCAAGATAATCAACTTCTAAAGGAAGAAAGGTTATTTCAGTTCACAATTTCAGAGGTTTCTGGCCCTGTTGCTTCTGGGCCTGTGGTAGAGGAAAACTGTTCAACTCACAGCAACTAGAAGCAAAAGAAGAAAGAAGAGGCATAGGCCCTAGATCCCTTTCAACAGCAAGGTCCCTCTGGCCTAACTGCCTCCTAGTGCCCCCCCCCGAAGATTCCACTACCTCCCAACAGTGTGACAAAGCTGGTGTCCAAGCCTTTGGCGACACTCAGCAAAACCATAGCAGAGACTTTAAGCTCTTTGAAGCAGCTGCCTAACAGGGCTCTGTGTTCTAGGAGGCAGCACAAAGGACCAGAGAGGAGACTCCTAGGATGGGTCCTCACCCCTCCCTGGGGAGGAACAAAAGAAGTGGCTCACATCTGAAGCAGGGCACAGGCCACTGTGACTTCTGTAGTCATCTGAACAGAGATGAGAGAATATTAATTTGGAAAGAGGAAACTGTATAAAATATAATTGGAATCTCAAAAGATTTCAGCTCTCCAAAGGCAGATCATTCCTTATTAACAGTCAAGCCTATCATCCACCTTCCTCTTCTGAACTGTGTGTCTAAGAGATGCACTGCATAGGAAAGAGGGACACTAATTAAACATTGCCTAATTTAGGCCATGTTAACCACTCTGTGAAGAGGTTATTAGTATCAATATTTCTACAGACAGAAACCACTGAAGCCACAACACAAACACTCAAACTGGTAGATGGAAGTCTGAACACAGAAGAGCTCCCAAGTCTATCCTTTCACCAAACTTCTGCACCATCTAAACAAAAATACCTTGAGTTTCAAAATATATATTTTAATAAACCAGGAGATGTCCCTAGTTTAAAAAATTTAAAAAGTATCAACCTGGGAAGGTATTTGTATTTTGAGACTATACAATTATTCTGCTTTAGAAAAGCTAAATAAAGGGAAAATCACACACACACACACACACACACACACACACACATACATATATACACCCCTCTGCATTTTCTCCTGTGGGTAGGGAACAGTTCTTCCCAAGAATTTCCTCCAGCTCAACTTAAATGAAAGTGTAATTGTCAACCTTTTCTGCTCTTCTCTGGCTTCAAAAGTGCATGTTTCAGGGTTACAGCAGTAGCTCACTGGTTATGTTGCTTGCCTGGCACACACAAGGATGCGGGTTCAAACCCCAGCACCACATACACAACAAAGGTGTTGGAGCAACGAAGACCACATGAAAAACTAAATAAGACTGATTCTCTCTTTCTCACTCTCTCTATTTAAAAAAATAAATGCATGTTTCAATACATGGTTCTTTTGTTGGCAAAAATATGAAGCCTTTGGTACATGCCAACGTAGGACTGAGCCTAGTTGTTAGGGATTCAAAATTAAATTTCCCTGAATAATAAAGTAACTAAAAAGTGTAATTTTAGGTAGATAGGTAGAAGTGGAAATAGAAATGGATTGTAATTGAGAATGGACCTCTCAAACATGGGAGGAGAAGATGGGTGTAAAAAAGGAGAAACCAACAAGATAGTCTCTGTGAGACAGGTAATCATGAAATCTTAAGATTCCTAAGCAACTGCAAATTGTTCTCTTCTAAAACTATATGATGAATCCTATTTTTTTATTTATCTCTAAAACTGCTATTAATCTATGGTACATAAAATGTTTGGGCTGATTGAAAAAAGTAAACTACAAAACAAAACTATTGAACTCAGGTAGCAAGAATGGCAAAGAAAAAAGAGAGGTAATGAATCATCCCATCAAGGTTTAACCAGGTACTCAGAACAACAGAAAATCAGAGAAAAAAAATTACTGGCACTCCAGTCTCCAAAATAAAGGGCTGAACTTCCCTGAATAAATGGGATGGGATAAATTAATTTGATTATTAAGAGAATGTGATTCCAGAAGTCCAGAGAATTTGGTGAGTATAAATATATAAAAAAAAAAGAAAGAAATCAAAGGAGGGGGTAGAAAGAGAGGATGAAAGATAAAGAAAGTAATGAAAATAAAATCAAAGATAAGAGAGGGAGGGAAGGAAGGAAAGACAAATACTGAGCAGATTTTCCCTGTTGATGATTAAGCCAAGAGACAGAAAGATGTTGTCAGTGTTAACACTGTTTGTTTAAATTCACAATGAAAATCTGAGCAATTTTACCACTGTGACAGAAGATCATGGTCCATTAGAGCCAGGACCACCCTTAACAATCATCTAGTTCAGTCCTCTCTGCTGAATAAAAAAGGAGTCAAATAGCCCTTCAGAGATCATTACCATTCTCTCCTACTCACTTTTGGAAGCTTACCACAAGAAAATTTCACTTAGTAAAAATGCTCTAAACTATTGCTTGCAAGAATGTGAGGGAACACTTTACTGTTGAAAGAAGCATAGATAACTATTTCCACTCATTTAATTTCCTTGGTTGATAATTCTAATTTTTCCTCAATTCATAAGTCATCTTCGCAATATCTTTGAGATATTGAGACTATCCCTATACCTCGCGTTCACACACACACACACACACACACACACACTTACACTAGTATTTGGAGAATATTGTGATGAACATGACCCAGCACTACCTCTCATCGAGCTTCAGCCCACTTTTCTTTTTTCCAACAAAAACGAAAATCAGTGCAATGAGAAATATAAAACTTTACATTGTCAAAGGTCCCAAAAGACAGACTCTGGTAGTGTTGTAGTGACTTCATAGGGATTCATCCTTCAGAGGGGTGTTTCTGGTTCTTAGTTCAGTTCCAGAATACAGTAGGTATTTAGTTCAAAGATTTCACCTGTACCAAATTTTGAAGAACAAACTGTTCTACTTCATATACCCTTATGTAGAAAATTCATTCATTTATTCATTAAATGCCTAATATGTGCTACAAACTATAGCAAGCGTTCAGCGTATAATACAGAACAAAATGCACCCACTCCAATTCAGAAATTCTAATATACTAGAAATTTTTCTAAGTTACGTACTATTAACACCTGGTATGGTATGCATTTTAACAGCAGCTGTTAGCTCCTTTTTCCTCTCTTGGAACAAATCCTAACTGCAGCCTTATGGCACCAGCACCTATTGATTTCCAGCATTAAAGCTGTCTAGGAATTGCAGGTCCTCAGCAGAAGGCAGGGGCAGAACATGCCTGGGGAAGGAGACTATGGAGCAAGAGGGGCCACAGATCTTTCCAGTTATATCAAGTAGGCAAATCTGAATTTTCTGAAATTAAACATGTATCATGAAACATTTCACATAACAGATATGATGTCTCACAAATGATGAATGTATACTAATGACTTTCCTAGGTGACAAAATGATTTTGTTATCAAGGTTAAAACTGATAAAGAAGACAGGGTATAGAGAGACATTCCTTCACCTTACATCTTAATAAAAATTTCCTTCTGTCTGATGGCATTAGGCTTCCAAGGTAATTGCCTGGAAGTGCCCTGCACTATGGCTCTTTCTCAAGTTCACCAGCACTGTTTAATGGAACTTTTTGGGATGATGGGTATATTCGGAATAAGCATTCTCCAAACCAAAGCCATCAACCACAATACCAACAGGGAAAATGAACTTTGAATTTAATTTCAATTAAATTAATTTACAATTGCCATGTATGGCTAGCATACGAAGCTATGAGGACAAATCTGGTCCCCATTCTTAATAGAAGCTTGCACGTAAGAGATTACGTTGCCTCTTTCTCTCCCACCAACACAGAAATGAGAACTTACTCCAAACCAGAAGGGTGGTTAAAATAGTATATTCTTTTCTTTTTTCCTTTTAAGATCGAGAGGTGGGAGGAGGGGGAGAGAGAGAGAGAATCAACTTTATTTAGTTTTTCATCTGGTTTTCATTGCTCCAACACTTAGTTGTGAGTGTGGCGTTGGGTTCGAACCTAGGTCCTCACACATGCCAGGCAAGTGTTCCAACCACTGAACCACAGCTCCAGCCCTAGCAAATTCTTTATAAAGGATCAATAATCAACATATCACTGAAGTTTCCTTATACTCATTAATATATTAGCCATGTGACTTAACATACACTTTTTAACTTTTCTGGACTTCAACTGCATTCTCACAAAGGTAAATAATAATGCACAAAGTGAACCACTAGATTCTTTATGATATTTTCAGCTGTAATAAACAGGACGCAAATCTTTATACTTCACATTTTTAAAGGCATATAATTAATATGCCCAAGATGCCCCTAATGCACCACTGATTTAATAACACCCTTTGAAGGAAAGAACATCAAGTAAACTCTAAGTATACTGTAACTATAAGCTACCACTTCAGCAATGGACTTCTTTTTTTAATGGATATCTTAGAGTGAAGGAAACACAACATTTAATGGAAGTGTCAAATTATTATAATACCTCAATCACAATTTTTTTGCTATCAACTTAATCAGATATGATTTACTCTAAAATATTTTAAAGTCCAAAAATACTGTTAATGCCATGCAGTTGTCATGTCTGACTTTAACCTAATCTGTTACTTTTATGAAATATTAAAGGGTAATTGATAATATTTCCCACAGCAAAGCCCCACCCTCAATTTATTTTCTTATTAATGGCTTAGGTTAAAGTCAGACATGACAACTGCATTTATAATGATTAAGCATCAAATTCAGTTTTGAATTTCCTAGCTTTACACGTATAAAACCCTTTAGATGGTGCCTTACAAGCTGTAGTAATGTTATAAGTTAGAAATGAAATTCCAAAGGCCATTTTAATGCCTAGTTTGTACTTTGTGAAATCTTTGTTTTAAAATTCCCAAAATAAGTTTATTGTATTGTCCTTAGAAATAATTAGCGAGTCTAAAAGAATTATAGAATAATTAAATTTTCCGTATATAAAATTTTAAGTTCATGTTGGGAATTAATATAGATTCATATATTTAGATCTCACATTCTCCCATAGTAACACTATGCAATTAGAAAGCTAGACTTCAATGAGCACCATTTTAAAACCATGAATCAAACTCAATGTTCTTTGAACCTTAAAAAAGAAAAAAATAGCGAAAGAAACTAACTAAAAAAAATAAATAAAGACAGAATAACCTCACTATTCAATTTTATTCAGTGAATAGACATAGAAAACCAGAATTGGATGTGGTAGCTAATTATTTTTAAATACTTCTAATTACTAGCACTAAAGGGAAATGCTGCTGAAAGCAATTAATTTGTAAATAAACAAAGAAGCATTTTCAAAGAAAACTCAAAGCCATTTTCTTCAAGCCATCTTCTAAAATGATTCTTTTACCCAGTTCAACTCAATGTCATTAGAATAACCAACATTTTCTATTACTTGCCTTTAAAATAGCCTGTGAAATTCCTGACATCAGATGATGTAACTCACAAATGCATGCTCTGAAATGTAACATCATAATCAGTCATTAAATATTTATTCAACATTTACTAATAAATGCAAGGAACCAAGGAAAAAGAGAAAAAAAAAATAAACAAATAAAATCAACGGATGTACTTCAGCAGCTCACAGTCCCAAGGAAAACACAGGGCTAGAAAAACAGAAAAGGGATAGAGGTGCAGTGGAGAGGCAGCATCACAGAGGCCAATGGGACGATACAACTGTACCTTGGGGAGGGAAAGAGCTGCGCATTTGGGGATTCCTGATGCCTATTCTTAAAAATAAATCTCCTCCCTTTATGCCTAGTTACATCAGTTGCAATATTATTCTCTAAAATACCAGCTTAACATGCCAGCCCGGCAAGTTGCCTAGCCAAAATTGCACAGAAAAGCCACTCTATAAATGCTGCCCAGATGAATAGATAAAACTTTCTGCTCTCTGTACAACTGGTTCATATAAAAGTTCAAGACTTCATTAAGACACAGTCAAGTGTCTATTCATGAACAGTTTCAACCTACAATTCACATTCTTGAAATTGGGTCCTTTTTGTGTATGTAAAATCTTGCACCCATTTAATCATCATTTATTGAGTAGCTGTACACTGAATAGTGAGAAAAACACTCTGCTTTTCTGCTTAAAATTCAGTAGTGGTAAAAGATGTTTTAAGTAAATTATATCTAAAGTAGGGCTGGAGCAGTGACTCACCAGTTACAGTACCTACCTTGCATGCATGAGGACATGTGTTCAAACCCCAGCACCATGTACAGAACGAAGTCTCAGAGCAACGAAAGCCACTTGAAAAACTAAATAATATTGATTCTTTCTCTCTCTCTCTCTCTCTCACTCACACACACTGTCCCTCTCTCTCTTTAAAAAAATTATACCTAAAATAACAAGGAAAATTTAATGCAGAGAATTAAATGGTGTGATGTCAAAGACAAGGTAGCTCCTTTGGTGGTCACAGAAGGAGTCTTCCTGATTATTTCAGAGTTGGAAATGATCTTAGATCAAAGATTCAAATGCAAAAAGTTCATTAGGGAGGCAGAAACAAATATCAGTAGCAGAGTGGGGAACCAAAAGGAAATGAAGTTATCAATAACGAGTTCCTTATAAAGGCAACCACACCTTAGTGAGCAACTTCAGAAAAACCCACCGGGGAAACTCACAGGCATGCTTCTCAGGAATGGGTGAGCTTTCAGGGTATTTATGCACCAAATCCTATCTGCCATTGGTTAGGAACCTGTAGGAAACAGAATTCTCCAGGACCTCTGGTCTGCTGGACTGCAAAGGGAGGCTCAAGCAGGAATCAGGTGGCTAGGAGGGAAAGAAATGACAGGAACTGGTGGGTGTCACAGGGTGAAGAGTAGTCTGCACGGAGGCAGAGTGCATGGCTGGGTCTGCCAAAGGCCTGCTGAAATATAAATTGAAAGAATGGTTAGGGGTAAAAGATTCCACATGGAAGGAATTGCCAGACCAGAGGAATTCAGGAAAGGAAAGTCAGTTGGCCAAAATGTATCAGGAGGGAAAACTGGTATAAAATGATGTCAGAAGACTCTAGATCAGCTTACCAAAGGCTTCAGAATTCAAGGTAAAACACCTGGCAGGTTATTTTTTGTATTTTTAAAAGATTAATCTGGTGCAAGTGAATAGTAGGAATCATGACAGCAAACAAGAAACCAGCAAGGGTAGCAAAAATGAAAAAAAGCTGACTTGCAGAGGAACCAAGGACGCAATAATTAAGGGGTGGGAGAGAGGGGAAATCAACAATCATTCAGACCCTCAGGAGCAACTCCATACATGGTCCTGGCAGTGGTCCCTCCTTCTAAGAAGGCTGGAGAAAAGCACATTTGTGGAAAGAAAACAAAGATTTGTTTGGATTTTGCTAGAATAGAATGTGTATGAGATCTCTGTAGGCAGATAATTAGATAGATTCAGAGAAAAACAACAGAATTGTACATGGGTATATATTCACTTACGTATGGGAATCATCTACATACATAGCATGTGACGGCAAAAGATTAGATGAGGTATTCCACAGGCAGTAAAATATATGTACATAAGAGACGAAGATCCAAAGAATAAATATATGTGCATAACGTTTATTATAATCACTTAAACTGCCAATTCATTCTTCCCTTTGTTCATTTAAGAAATATTTACTGAACATCCAAAAAATTACAGTATTATGCTAATAACTGCAGGAAATATATTTATGGGTGTGTATGTATATATATATATTCTCTTTTTTTTAAGATAGAGGGACAGTGAGAGAGACAGAGAAAGATCGAAGCAATTTTTAATTTTTCACATGACTGTTTTTGCTCAGACACTTCGTTGTGTACGTGGGTGATGGGGTTTGAACCTGTGTATTCATGCATGCTAAGCAAGCGCCGTAACTGTCAGGCCACCACTCCAGTCCTAAATATCCTCTTTTTAAGTGCTTAGGATTTTAAAAAGATTGGCCATGATAACTGTCTCAAAAGACATACAGTTAAAGGATCATGAAAACTTAGAGAAAGGATTATCTTCATCTGATGAAAACACAGATTTTGAGGAGAAAACAGCAGTTAAGGACTTAAATCCTTTTACATTTTGTGGAGCTTAGCCTGTAAGCTGTCAGGTGGTGAGTTCATTTCTTCAAGAATGAAGGATGTAAAAGACCAAAACTGCAGACATGGGGCACTGGTCTGGAGTTCATCAAGCAGCTCAATCTGCTTTAGGATATAAGCAATTGGTGGGACTTCTATCTGGAATACTAAAAAACCTAAAATACATTTCTAAAGTACTCAATATAAGGAAAGAATTCATTTTCTATGGTGGCATATATTTTTTTGGTCAGGCCCCAAAATTATAAACCATCACTTCATTTTACTTACATTTTATAGAATATCCTTTCCCACTGTATCATGTACTATGAACAATCTTTATGGGCTTAGACACTTGTTTCTCTCTTCTACTGTCCATTTGGGTTATATTTTGCCACACAGTCACTCATTTACTAGCATCCTTTCATCTATACATCTATCTGATCTTAATCTTAAAGATTACAAATTCATGGACTATCCTTTGATCTGTAGTGTGGAATAAAGCAAGAGCAGAAGACCCTGGCTATGTAAGGGAAAGAGGAAACAAGCTCAGAAGAGCTAATTGAACAAGAAAGTCACAGGGGCCATTCTAATGGGAACAACAAATGAGGCCCAAACGGTAAAGGAAGGGCAGAGGATGCAAAGGCTGCAATGCAAAGAGATCTTAAACACTTCTGCATGCTCTGCACGGGCCTCTTTGTATATCCTGCAATGTAAATTCACTGGTAAGTTTCTTTTTGCCACTATTTAACAGACTGTGAGAAGCAGCATCCTTACACGATGACCTTTAAAAACATTTTATAAATAGCTCCAAAACAACAGAATTTAATGTTAGAGTTCCTGAAAAGCGGATGGAGCAGTGGCTCAGTGGTTACGGTGCTTGCCCAGCACGTGCAAGTACTCGGGTTCAAACCCCAGCAACCACGAACACAACTAAGTGTCAGAGCAAGGAAAGCCATGTGAAAAACTCAATAAAAATTGATTCTCTCTATCTTTCTCTCTGTCTCTCTCACTGTCCTTCTCTCTTTAAAAAAAGAAAATAGAATTCCTGAAAAACATTACTTACATGAGATTTCTACTTTTTCTCATATTGGCTATTATACAAATAAAATTAATAGTTACGGAAGAACTAAATGTTTATCTCTAAGGTGGTTCTTTAACAAGACTGTCATGCTAACAACACATGATTTTATCTACATGAGAGCCAAGAAATAAATAGAAAAAATAAACACAACAGGCAAAGAAATTGTAACACAAAATGTGCATAAACTCTCCCACAAAGAAAAAGTACCAAAAAAATTGTGATAAATGTATCCATGAGAGTCAATTTGAAAGGGTCTTCAGCTAAGGAAGCAATATCTCTGAAACAGACTGACCATTATAGAACCTCAACTTGCAAACCTCTAATTTAAAAGAAAAATTGTGCAAAATGTAACCACCAAAAAGATACAACTTCTACATCAGTTCACTCTTTGAAAAATGACTGAATAAAAATACTACACAAGCAATGTGCTAATCCAATATTCAAGTATTTGTGTGCTTCAAAAGAAAATTTATCACTGACTGTTCAAAACTTAGACATTATGAAAAATAATACATTCTATGCCCTGAGCTATCTATGTGAGATATTAGAGGGAGGCGGTAAGTATGTCTTAAAGGACCACCTTTATAGTTCATAAAATCAGATTTTCATAGCAATAAAAGGCCAACAAAATAATACAACTACTCTCTGTTTAATAAAAAGGGAATGAAAACTGGTTTTCTCCATGGCATCTGCACATGAAAATCTCTATTCTTCCAGTCTTCCCGAAAACAACAAAACACAAAAGAATTCTCCTGAAAGACAAAATCTTTCCTCTTCCCCCTCTTCCTCCTTCAGTGAATGATTTACTGTTCAATACGGGTTAACTCAGGTCAGCTCACAACAAAGACAGAGCTGGTTTTCAACCTTTATGCAGAGCAGAATGGAAAATAGTCCCGGTTATTTATCCTTTCATGACTTATGGATATCTGAAATAGTTGATAACATTTTTAAATTCTTGATCTCACAAGTTACTTCTCTTACTTTCAAATGGTCCTTTGAAGATTTGGGTGTTGACAGGACAGAACTTGTAGTGTCCCTACTCAAAGGCCCACACAAGTAGAGATGTTGAAAAAATCTCCAGGTCACATGTGGTGATGTGCCAGATGTTAAAACACCAAATGGACTGCCATTTAATTGTGGAGTTAAATCAAATGAACTCGTTTACCCACTGGATTAATCTGTCATTGGACTCCTTTCTAACCTCTCAAAACCACACATTCACTTCCACCTCACCAAGAGGCTACAGTGTAGATACTTGGTAGCTCACATACAATGTATGCAAATTGTAAATATTTCATAAAAGTATAATTTTAAGGAGTAATCTTCTTCAAAAGTAAATTTAATCCACAAAATGCTATACAGCTCACCTTTATGGTTGTTTGATTTATCCAGGTAGATAGATGGAAAAAGAACTTCAGGCAATAGCAAAATCATGCCAAAATCATCAAATCTGAGCGACCAAAAGGACTGCAGGGGATCATTGTCTTAGGATATGAGAAGTGGAAGTATGAAGCAATAAGACTTTTGAGCTTCATCAATGGAAGATGAAGATTTGTAACAAATCCTATTGTGATTTTTTTTGGGGGGGAGGAAACAATACAGAGAATGAATTGTTTATGCTCTCTTAAAAGACATTTTTATTTAAGTAAGGCACTGCCACACAGTTACATAGTTGGGAACAAAAATGAAACCCTATTATAAACTTGAAACTCATATAACAATTATTAATTGTAAGAAAATTGTTAAGAATCTAGAGCTGGGCTGGAGTGGTAGCTCAGTAGTTGGAGCACTTGCTTGGCATGTGTGAGGACCTGTGTTGGAACCCCAGCAACAGAAACACAACTACATGTCAGAGAAACAAAGGCCAGATAAAAAGTAAATAAATTTGATTTATAAAAAAAAAAAAAAAAGGAATCTGGAGTTGGGTTTGGTGTTGCATGCCCATAATCCCAGCAATTTGGGAGGCTGAGGCAGGAGGATTACAAGTTCAAGACCAGCCTCAGCAACTAAATGAGGCCCTCAATTTAGCGAGACTCTGTCTCAAAATTAAAAAAGGTTGGAAAAGTATCTCAGTGGTACAGCACCCCTGGGTTCAACACTCAGTGCCAATAGATAAATCTAGGCTTATGATTTTATCATACAGAAAAATTCAGCCTCCCTAGTTTCCTTTATCATCTTATTTTGGGTTCAATTTACCCTGCCCAGAAATCCCATAAATGCATTGTAATTTATTTTTCCTGCCACCTTTTCTGGAGGTGGAGGTTGGGGCAGGGGACAGTCAACAAAGTATGGAATGCATTTAGATTGGTCTGAACAGACAAAACGGACAAAGAGTGTGAAAGCAAAGGATGCGACAAGCTTCAGAATTCTGTCCTTTAGAACTTGAAAGCAATCAACACGAATCCCTTTCTATCATGAGTAAAATAGCAAATATTTCCTGTTATTAAAACTTTTTTGGCTTACCTTCCCAAGATTAAAGCAGAGCTTCTGAAAAGATAACTGGACTGTGACAATGAAAAGATTGTTAAGAGTACCTCTATGCTACGGGACAAAGAGTATTATATTTCTACTGGGAAGGAAACTTAAATTATAGGCAAACATCCACAAAGGCTTAAGTTGCCCAGGATTGCATTCACCTCTCTGGTTACTGCATGGGCTTCAGGACACTTGACAATCAGGGCTGACCTGCTGTGGGGGAGGAGAGCCAGCAGTGATTCTCCCTAACTGTCCAGGAAAGTTGACCCACGATAATCTTGAAATGCATCACACCTCACTGCTTATCCGAGCTGAACTACCACACCAACAATAGTCAAATGAAGGCTGCTCCTATTAGAAATGAAGCTTACTGGCCCTTACTCCCTAGCGTGCTCAAGTTCCTTAGAATCCTGGACCACCCAGATGTTAGCTATGCTAACTATCCTCTTAAACTAAAGTGGAGATATTTATTCAGAATTATGGTTTATACTTACAGGGGAACAAATCTTTGCATGGATTTAAACAGTACATTTATAAGACCTGTTTTTTTTTTTTTTTAGCTACATCTGTTGAACAGAAAACTCTCAGGTAGTAGAGTGTGCTTTCATATTTTTTGATTTTAAAATCTTCTCAAAAATCAGTCTATACATTCCTCATAAAAATTGTTTTTATTTCAGCAACACTTAAAATAAATCTATAATACCTGACCATGATCTGTACAGTATATGATCTTAAATATAGCTCAATTTTAGAAAAAGTATAAATAAAAGCAATAAAAGAATATTTATTAATGTAATACTAAATTTAATTTATTATATTCTTCGGTTGGGGCTGGGGGTGCATCTCAATGATAGAGTACCTGCCTAACATGTACAAGGTCCTAAATTCAAGCCCTGGCACTGTAAAATATAAACAACTAATATATATACACATCTGTATACACAAATACGTATGTATATACATATGCTCTATTTTGATTAGGAAAAGACTTCTGTGAAAATCATTCTCACATTTTCTATAACTAATATTTTTAAGAACAAGTTTTTGGGGTTTTCTTATTTTGCTTTTTGTTGCTGTTGCTGTTTTTAATGAATGAATACACTTGAGTTTCATTTTCAAAAATCAAGGCAGGAGCTGTGTGTGCTGGCATCCACCTGTAATCCCTGCGACTTGGGAGGCTGAGGCAGGACAATCCAAGTTCAAAGCCAGCCTCAGAAACTTAGCGAGGCCCTAAGCAACTCAGCAAGACCCTGTCTCAAAATAAAATATTAAAAAGGGTAAGGATTGTGACTTAGTGGTTAAGCACCCCTGGGTCCAATATCCAGCACAAAAAAAAAAAAAAAAAAATTCAAGGCGGGCATATTTACTTATCTATTAAACTACAAATGATACCTGGTATTCTCAAAGAATGAAGAAAACAGAAAACAGTATAAGATGACAATTAATACCTAATTGCCATCATCACAGATGGAGTCAAACTGGGCTGTTGGGAATCCAGGCTCTGCTGCCTCATACCTAACTGGAAGACCCTGGGTGAGTTCCATCCTTTCTCTGAGTATGAGATGTGTCACCATACAAGTAAGCCAGTCAATGCATAGTGTTCTTTAATGAACTCAGCGAAAGAAAGCTAATGAAATGCTGGTACGCAGTATCGCATCGCTAGATATTATACATCCCTATCATGAAACGCAAAAAAATGAAAGGCTGCTCATGTCCAGTGTTACAGTACATAATACCTGGTAATAAACAGATTTATTACCAATTCATGTATTTACTATACTATACTTTTTATCATTAGAGTGTATTCTTTCCACATTAAAAAAAAAAAAAGTTTACTGTTAAAGAGTAGCCATGTTGGGCCTGGAGCAGTGGCTCAGCAGTTCTGGCGCTTGCCTGGCATGCACAAATCCACGGGTTCAAACCCCAGTATCACCTCATACACAATGAAGTCTTGAAGTAACAATGGACAAGTAAAAAACTAAATAGAATTGACTCTCTCTCTCTCTCTTTCTCTCTCCTTTTCTCTTAAAAAAAAAAAAAGTAGCCATGTGACTCCAATACCAGCCCCATACAGTTGGTTTTACTTAGAATCTTGGTTGGTTGCATCAAAAGGCCAGGGAATAACTGACTAGACCATTCAGATTGTGTTGGTGCATAACATCAAAATCACCTCACTCTGCATTTTTCAGAACTTAATCTCATTGTTAGGTGACAAATGACTACATTTAATAAAAATATTCAAATCTACTACATTACATCCTGGTTATTCATGACTTCCACGTGTGAATTTTCCCCCTCACTAACATGTATTGTAACTTCAAAATCAATACCCAATAAGTGGCACTATTTGTGGTCATTAGCAGACATGTTCATACAGAGTGAGTGACAAAAACCTTTGAGGGGCCCAAGACCATATCCTTCCCAGCTGTTGTCATTCCCAAGCGATAGTGAAAAAGCACATGCTGGATGAGCTCTGTTTTCTTCCAGCTCCCATGCTGCAAACAGGTGACCATTTTACAGGTGCCAGGGTCTTTGTATTTTCGTGCTCTTTGTCAGTAATTTTGCTTTAAAATGGCCTCAAGCATAGTTCTGAAGTCCTGTCTATTGTTTCAAAGCTTAAGAAGGCTGTGAAGTGCCTGACAGAGAAAACCAGCATTAGAGAAGCTTTTTCCAGTAACAAGTAGCAGTGTTTCTGACCACAAGTTCAATGCTAGTGGATCAACAGTGTACATTAAATAAGATGTCTGTAACAGAAACACACGTGAAGCAAGGTTATGCATTGATTAGTTGATGAAAATGCTACCAGGGACTTGCAGAAACATAATCCTGAATATCCCATAGGAGCCATATCTCAGTGTTCACTAATTCTATATCTGAGATGATTTAATAGACTTTAACTACCATGAAAAATGAGAACAGATTGTATGTGATAGATCTTCTGTAAAACAACAGGAATACAAAGTTTAAAACACAAGTGCTTACCCTCAAGGGAATTAAATGTCATTACACACATTGTAAAACTTTTTTTTTTTTTTGGTCGGGTTTGTGTCCTCTTGAAGTTGAAGAATGAAACCAAGGGACACCCACACAAGTGTAGTAGATGAATTTTATTATAGAAAGTAAAGCATAGGGAAAAGAGCAGACTTCCCCCAGAGTCGGGGAAGAGGACAGAGCCCACATTGTAAAACCTTAAAGTAAAAATTGACCATTGCTAGAATGGAAATATAACTTTAGCTATCATTACAAATGTAGCTTTCCTTTTCCTAAGTATGTAAAGAAGCAACTCAAGTCATTAGAGATCAACATTAAAATATAGAATAACACTGTCTAGCTAAAGTCAGATAATACTAAAAAGGCCCTGCTATTTTTTTAGGGGGTATGATTTCCTACTATAATCTGATGTGTCTTCTGATTAAATCTATACACCTATCATCTCTATAGTCTTTCATGAATTTGGGATACAAATTGACACCCTTGTATACTTCTCAAGAGACAATCAACAGAATGGGAGATAATCATGGCCTGTGATTCCTCCAACAGGAGACTAATATCCAAAATTTACAAAGTACTAAAAAAAACTTAATATCAAAAGCACAAGGAGGCTGGAGTGGTAGCTCAGAGATTATGGCACTTTCCCAGCATGCGAGAGTATGTGAGTTCAAACCCCAGCATCACATACGCAATGAAGTCTCAGAGCAACAAAAGCAACATGAAAAACTGAATAAAATTGATTCCCTCTTTCTCTGTTGCTCTCTCTCTCTCTTATTGTCCCTCTCTCAAAAAACAACAACAACAACAACAAAAAACACAAACAATCCATTCAATAAATGGGCCAAAGACCTAAATAGAAACTTCTCGATAGAGGAGACTGAGCTAGCCAATGAATACATGAGAAAGTGTCCTAAATCACTAGTAATCAGAGAAATGCAAATCAAAACTACAATAAGATTCCACCTCACTCCAGTCAGATGGGCAAAGATGAAGAATACAAACAATAACAGATGCTGGAGGGGTTGTGGGGAGATAGGAACGCTAGCATACTGTTGATAGAACTGCAGACTGGTACAGCCACTCTGGAAAGCAGTGTGGAGACTCCTCAAAAACTTAGGGATGGACCCATAATATGATTCAGCTATCCCTCTGCTGGGTATTTTCCCAGAGGAGTTAGAATCAGCACATTACAGTGACACTGCAAAATCTACGTTCATAGCAGTTCAATTTATAGTAGTTAAATTATGGAACCAACCCAGATGCCCCTCACTGGATGAATGGATCCCAAAACTGTGGTATATATCTATATATGAAGGGTAGTCAACCTCATGTATTAGACTCAGCAAAGGCATAACAACACATAATCTAGGGCAACCATAGTCATGTAGGTTGGGAGGGGAGCAGGGAGAAGGAGGAAGTATAGGGAGAGATCTAGGGAGTCAATCAACAATGTAGCATACTCTTTACCCCCTGAGAACCCAAACAACACTTATGCAATCATTCAATTGTGGAAAATTCTTATCCTGAACATTTATATTATTCATAGGTACAAACTATAGAAGGTTCAAGAGACTGGGGTGTGGGCGATGTAGGGGTAATTCTAGTTTAAGAATATATGCATATCATATTATTATTTTATATGCATTTTATGATTGTACAATAACTCAACTCCCTAATAAAAAATTTAAAAAATTAAAAAAGAATGAATCAGAATTGGAGACAGGGGAACCCTCAAAAGAAAATTGCGACCACAGCTCAGGTGCCTCTCTTCCTCACAACTTCCAACCCCTACTCATTCTTATTCAAGGAGGGAGGGGGAGGGGAATAATAGAATTTCTTGATCTAATAGATAGTTTCTACCTTTTTTCTGTGACCTCTCATGACCAACATTCAGTTTTGTATTCTTTTATAAATGTTTTAGAGCATGAGGTTCATGAAGGTTGGCATGGGTCCAGGGTTGGGGGGAGAAAAACTAGAGAGCGATCTGGAAAAACAAAATTGGAAAAACTGAAGGAACAAAAGCCATGCTGAAAAACTTGGATTTTTGTCCAAAAGGCTGTGGAGGAATTTTAGATTGACGTTTCTTTCTTTTTCTTCTTTTTTTTTCTTTTTTTTTTTAAGAGTGAGAGAAATATGAAATTTTATTTATCTTTTCATCTGACCTTTGTTTCTCCAACACTTTGTTGTGTATGTGGTGCTGGGGTTCGAGCTCGGGTCCTTGTACATGCCAGGCAAGCGCCCTAACTGCTGAACCACCTCTCCAGCCCTTAGCCTGACATTTCTGATGACAGTGTTGATGTAGGTGATGGACCACATAAATGGAAAGAAAACCCCAAACTATGGGTTATCACAGTATTCTGCGTATATTTAAATGGTGCCTTAAACTATGCAGCAGAAGGATTCCGAAAGGAATACTGAGACAGGGAAAAGTTAGGCAATCAGTGTACACAGAAGGATGGGGGTTGGTAAGCAGGAAAATGGCTGATGGACATTACATTTTTTTTCTAAGAGGGCAAAGAACATTGGCTGTTAAAACCCATCATGCTAATAAAGCCCTCTGCTAACAAAGGTGTTCCAGATACAGGCATCTCTTCTGCTGATAAAAGCACCCATGAGGCCCAGGACAAAGGTCTAGATCAGACCAGAGCTTCTGTGCCCTGCTCCCTGGCATGGAAGACGGAATGCAATGATTAATCAAAGTGGGAAAATCTTAAGAGACTAAAAGAAAGATGAGCTGGACTCCCCCTTTGAGTTCTTGGCTCTGAGACTCCCTTCTCCTGGAGAAGCCTTTTCTTTCTATCCTTTATACAATCTGTCTGCTCTGTTTGCTGTGGTGTCCCTTGCTTTCATCCTTCGTCTCTGGGGAACACGAACCCAACATCCCAACAGGCAACGACACTTAAGCTACATCTAGGAAGTAGCATCAAGGGATTTGATAAACATCTGAAGACAGGGATGCAGAAAGGGGAAGAGGGATCCATACAGCTGACGCAAACAATTTTGCTAAAATTATTATTAGGCTCTTCACTATGGAATTCATAAGAGGCACTGAATTCAGGAGTTGAGTCATAAGATCAGTTCTGAACATGTCAAAATCGATGTACTCAGGATAACAGCCACAGTCAGGACCAGCAGGAATGTACATACATAAGTGAATGTTAAGAGTAATGTGTGTGCTGAAAATAGAGATCCAGAATTAATCAATAAACATATGACTATAGAGGCCACAATCAGAAAAGAGATTTCCAAAGAAAAGGTTATGTTAAGAGAAGGTTGTCAAGGATGCCATCTTGGAAGCATCATCATTTAAGGCGTTTGGCGGCTGTCTCTCAGGAAGTAGAACACGTAGGCTCCCTCCAGAAGCTGCATGAAATGCTATTTGACTCTCCACTGCAGGCCCAATATCAGGTATTTCTTCTCCAAATCACCACAATGAAACCTAACATAAGGAACCTGAGAAGCTATTTAAATAATTAAAAATAAGAAAGCCACATTCACCTATCTGAACACAGTTGGAAAAATATTCTCTAGCACCTAAATTGAAAGGCTAATTTCTTTTAATAGCAATTTTATTTTGGTAGAAAAAAATTAAGATAAAGTTCTTTAGAAAACAATGAAGATATAGAAGAGATACAAAACCATAGACTGAAAATTCTTCTCAATTTTATTTAATATTATTTGTACTCGATATTATTTTACTAATTAATTTAATATTAATTTATTGCATTTACTCTTTAATTAATAAATTTACATGTCAGTTTGCCAAAGATAAGTATTCTGTCAAATAAGATGAAATGGTACTCATATATCTCTTGTGAACAAATTTGTATAATCTTAAGGCTGAATAAAAAATGCATAGAAATATATAGAAAAAATAAAATTTTGATCTAATAATTAAACTTCCAGGAAGTAATTCTAACTAAATCAGTAGGAAACTATACAAAAAATATGTAAATACTAAAGTGTTCCTTGTAGAGTAGTTTGTCAAAACCCAACTTAAAACCATCTTCACATCTAACCATAGGCACTGATTAAATAAAACTTAGGTTATGCAGTTAAGATGTGATCAAGAGTTCCCACCAGAGAAAGTTATGGCCTGGTGACCCCTCAACATTTACAGAATATTTTTTCTATACAAAAATTTATGTAAAAAAAGAAATGGTTCACATGTTTCTTAAAATATCAAATAACACAAAAAAGCATTTAAGAACAACTGACAATAACAAGTATTTCTAAAGACGCTGACAAAATATTGTACAGTAAAAAAAGTAAGTTTAAAAGTAGTATACACATAAAACCTCATTTTTATTAAAAAATACTCAGATATTCATAGGTAGAAAACTTATAAAAAGCTATACAAGAAAACATTAAACATGGTTATCAGCAAGTGAATTTTATGCATTTTTATTCATAAGAATAATGTCTAAATCTATTACCAATAAGTATTTAATGAACATACCATGTATATAATGGCATAACAAAATTATAGATATTCTAGTGAATTATTAATAATGTAAATATATTTTGATTCAGGCACAATGGTGCACACTTGAAATACCAGCAGCTTGGGAGCCAGAGACAAGAGGATCAGAAGTTCAAAGCCAATCTCAGAAATTTAGTGAGGCCCTGAGCAACTTAGTGAGACTGTGTCTCAAAACAAAATATAAAATGGACTGGGTATGTAGCTCAGTGGTTAAGTGCCCCTGGGTTTAATTTTAAAATTTTAAATCAATTTTTAAATCAATTTTTAAATTTGAGGTAACCAAAACATTCCTAACAAATGTTAAAATTTCTGTTAAATATAGATGTCAAAAACAGTTTATACACATTTTATATTATTTCGTTAAAATCGTGTAAGGTTGTTCAAAAAATAATAAAAAATAAATAAATAAATAAATAAATAAATAAAAAACAGTACAGAATATACCCGTCCTTGGGTTGCGGGATTCGTGATTCAGTACTGCCCATGAATTTGCCCAAATAATGTAACAGTTTCTTTCTCGGTCATTAGATAAATCAAATTTAGGCCCAAATTGCAGTTTAATAATTAATAAAAATGATTAATAATAAAATAATAAGTTAATTATCAATTACAGTTCTGTTGATATTTAATTGACATATCACAGTTTTAGGTGATGCCAAGGTTAAAATGTGCCAAGCAGCAATGCCAAGTTATTAATATTACCACTTTAAAGACATGTTTTTTCAGGTTCCAAATATTATCTTAAATTCTATTATATAACGACATGTGTAAACCTGTAATACTGACATCATGAACAATGTGGATTCACTAGAGAAATAAGGAGTCAGATACAGAAACAAGAAATAACAAGCAAGTTCAATGCTGCAGGAAAATCCTATAATTAGCAAGGCCTCATTCTCACTGACAGGATTTTTCTCTCATAAAACTAAAAAATAAAATTAAGCTCATAAGAGAGAACTTGATGAGATGATCTATCTAATCACATATGTAAATAGGCACATGTTTCACTTAAATGACAATGAGGACTTTACATCAGGTTTGTCTTTAGAGACAGATGAAATAAATGAAGAAAATGTGTTAGCATCCCATATTGAAACCATGGCTTACTTACGTAAAATAGCTTTCAAAAACATGTTGCGACATGAACCTGTCTACGGAGGAAGGAATTAAATGAATGCATCCTTCTAAGAAGACTTAATACAAAGCATTTATTAAATAGTAACTTTGATTCTACCTTCAAACCTTCCTCTGTAAGCTGTATTCCTGAAACACTACCCACAAACAAAACCATTAATGCCAATACCAGCTTCAGGTGGAAGGAAAGCAGAATCAGCATGGAAATATAATTACTTGGGTTTACCACCTGTGAAGCTGTTAGGGGTTCATTGGAAAGGAAGCCATGGAAATAGGAAAACAATTACAGTTGCTTTGCAAATCTGCTTTCTAAAAGCAGTATTCCCTATTTATAGTTACGCAGGTAGAAATAAAAACCTGACTTTCTCCTTTCCTCACCATATCTGAAGCAATTAATAATTTGGACAGATTGCTCACATTTTGTTGAACAATACAAATTATGAAAAACGCACATTTAAAAAATCAAACTGCTGGTTTACAGTCAAAGAATTATAATGGAAATCATCCTATTATTGCATGAAATCAATTATTTTCCAATTTTAAAACTGCCTTTCCTTCTTAAGTATTTTAGTCTATGTTTCCAAGTAGCCCAGAAAAGTTCAAAATTTATAGCACTTAAATCCAGAGACTTAAGCATGTCTTCTCTAAGAATTTTTTTTTTTTTTTTTAGAAAAGAAGGGACACTGAGAAAGAGAGAGACAGAGAGAATCAATTTTTATTTAGTTCTTCACATGGCTTTCATTGCTCTGAGACTTTGCTGTGTACGTGGTGCTGGGGTTTGAACTTGAGTACTCGTGCCTGCCAGGCAAGCCAAACACCTTAACCGCTGAGCCACCGCTCCAGCCCCAGAATTTTTTTTTTTTAAGAGAGAGAGAAAGAAAGAATCAATTTTATTTCAGTTTTTCACTTAGCCTTCGTAGCTCTGAAACTTCACTATGTATGTGGTGCTGGGGTCTGAACCTGCTAACTTGTGCAAGCAAATGCCATAACCACTGAGCCACAACTCCAGCCCCTTCTCTAAAATTTTGAAATCATGTTTGCATTAGTAAATGAATGCCCTAAATATAGGATTAAAAACACACACACAATATTCCAAACAGTTGATTTTTTTTCCATTCAATTGATAAAAGTTTAATGATGTAAATTAGAAAAACAAAACAATGAGTGAGATTCAAAAAAAATGCCCCTATCTTTTTGGGAGACTACACTGCAAAGGGATAATTAAAGTGTCAAAATGTCCAAGTGCCCTGAGGAAACAGAGCCAGGTCCTCAAAAAAGGGATTTGTCCTTATGTTCGGTGGTCTATACCCATGATCTAGGATTCTCAGCATGTGATCTGAGAACCTCTGGATGTCCATCTATAAGACCCTTTGGAGAGTTTATGGGATCAATGTATTTTCATACTATTACAAAGGAGCTTTTTGCTACTTTTGCTCCAGTTATCTTAAAATCACATTTTCTTAAGATGGCCTGACCTATGATATCACTGAATGAGGAAGCAGAGTGGAGAATAGCTGTCTTCTAGTGAGTCAGACACTCAGGATCTGTGCAAAAACTATAAAATGATACCACTCCCTTTACAAACTTCTTTTTTTAAGAAAATTCAATAATTTTTATAAAATGTTACTGATGTTAATGATATATTTATTGTTACAACTTCTTATGAATTAACATATATATATATTTATTTACATAAATTTCCTCAGGATTTTTTTTCTTTTTCTTTTTTTTTACAGTGCTGGGGATGGAACCCAGGACCTCATGCATGCTAGCTAGGCAAGCTCTCCACCATGGAGCTACACAGCAACCCAGTTTTAATTTATAATATGTTAACTCTCAATAGATGCCCACATACACAAAAATTCAATGGCATCTTCAATAGCCTTCATAATTGTAAAGACTGAAAACCAATGATCTGTGCTTAATAAGAACTTTTAGACTAAACTGTGCATTAACAAAGAATGTCAGGCTGATGTACCGATTACTGAGCTGAGATCACAGAGAGGGGCAGAGACCTATGAGGTGAGTGAAAGACAATGGGTGGGGAGGAGAGGTTTTTTCAATAATGTATACAATTTACAAGCAATGCCTTTTAAAATTTTTCTAAGCTGTTGAGAAATTTGTGAAAAATGACTGAAAACAAAGCATTTCCCTTACAAATGAGAAACTAAAAACTATGAGAGGCAACCATCATGGAAAGTTAACCCCTCCCAACAAAATCCGTTCTGTAGTTTTTTAAAGAACCTTGGTTTCAAGCCAGATGTGGTGGCACATGTCTATAATCCCAGCAACTAGGGAGTTTGAGGCAAGATAATTACAAGTTCAAGTTCAAGGCCAGCCTCAGCAATGGCTAGACCCTAAGCAACTTAGAGATCCTCTGTGAAAATAAAAAAATATAAAGGGCTGGAGATGTGGCCCAGTGATTAAACACCATTGAGTTACATCCCCATACCCCTGAAAAAGAACCTTGGTTTCAGAACTGGACATTCAACCACTTTTCAGGGGAAAATTGTGCTAAGGAAAAGAACGTGATTTATCATTAGGCTTGTCATTTTCTAGAATGTGTAACTTTTAAAGTGATACAATGATCAATGTTAATATTTGCTGTTAAAAAATCATGTCAACACCAAAGGAAATAACAGATAATGTTTTTGATCAATGGGGTTTCCTGAAATTACCCACCCATTATCCTCCTTCCAATTTTCAGTGAGGTTAATGATTTATTTGGCTATCTGAATGTATTAGACAACTCATCAAAGACAAAAATCTGAAGTTATTAAATGATAAAGTAGGATACCGTATGTTCCATGGAGGAAGACGAACAATTCTGAACACATCAAATTTATGATCAAAATAATTTAACATTATTTTATAAGAAGGATCTATCAACAAAATTAAAGGGAAGCTGAAACGGCTTTAAGAAAGAACCTTTCTTAGGGATAGTATCAAAAACACATTCTTGAGCATGTAGCCCTAAAGGCCAGAGGGAAAACCCCTTGTTGACCATAAAAGGGCCGCCTGCATGTTCTCAGTGGAAAGTATACAGGATCTTATTTACACAAGTATAAATACATGCCATTCCTTTGTGCTCACAGGCACTCCTGAAGGCTGGCCAGGATAGGAGGGTCCAAGGGCTCAATGCAAACAGGACTCAAAGAGTCTATGACATTTTTTCCAACATCTAATGTTCTTTATTTTTCTAACTTATCTTCTTTCAGGATAAAAAAAAAAAAAAACCTACAAAGCATGGGATCACTTTAATTTAACAGGTGGCTGCTTTAAAAAAATACTTGAAAATAAGCCTTTAAGATTCCACAGGAGGAGAAAAAAATACATTTCCCATAAATAGACCCTTTTTTCTAGTAACATTACAGCTGTGTGAAAATTAAGGAAAAAAGAAGAATGTATTTGTGGTCAATATCCATGTGCTATCCATTTATATTTTGTAGTAACTTAGAAGGCTAAATTTTTAAAGCTTCTGAGAAACAGTGTACATATATTAAGTACATAAATTGCCATGACCAAAAACAGACCTCCCCTCTCCCCCCCCCAAAAAATGCTGCTAACAAGAAATTAAAAGAACTGCATAGTGGAGGTACATATTACTTGGTTATATGTCTGTGTGTGTGCATATGCACATACACATACAGATGCATGTACATACATGTATTTGTGTGTGGTTACACTATTAGGGGACAGGGATTAGACAGCAATCAGATGGGTTGAGAGACAAGTACAATGAATAATGCTTTCATTTAAATCTCTGAGGAGATGCTGACACTTTTACTTAGAAATATGTGTTAGAGAGACACTGAATACCATATAGATCTAAGGATTATCACCCTCAGCTAGAATCAGTGTTTGACTTAGTCTTATCACAAGGTCAAAATGAACAACAGCAGTCGTCCAATTTGGTTCTCTCTTCAGGGAGTGAATCCCTGCTTTGTGATCTCACGGTCCAGGAGCCTATCTGACCAGTAAGGCACAGACCAGATGTGACTGAGTGCAGGCTGAGACAGGGAGCAAACACCTCTGATGCAGTTCATTTCATCTCTGAGGAGCTCAGTTAAGCTGTTTTGCTGATATCAAGCTCCTTATTAATCACTGTAGCTCCCTATAGTAATTGTTCATAAGCCTGCTTTGCTACATCCTCGTTAACCCAACCTGTGGCCCACAGATCAGCATCATATTACCTTGCTACAAATACAGAATCTCATGCCCCTGCAAGTCTACTAAAGCTGAATCCACATTTTAACAAGATTCAGGATTCCCATGAATGTACCAAGGTGACACTCACTCATCTAACTAAATGTGTACAGATTATTTCTTGAATATTCTCCTTTGGAGCTATATCAGAGCATCTGTTGATCTCCTGGGATTAAATCTCCTTTTTCACTGTATCCAATTTGTTTTTGGAAACCCCTATATTTATTTCCCATCTACCCAGCCAGAAAGGTGAATGGAGAAGCCAAAATTTTATTAAGCAGATCAGGCATTTTGCTAGGAGACCCCCATGAGATAGTTCTTCTAATTTTTATATTTTACAAGTTAGATAATTAAATGCTTAGAAAGATTAAGTGACTGAGTTAAGATCATGTAACTAACCAGTGAGTAATTAGGATTTAAACCTCCATTCCATGCTTCTTTAAGCCACATTTTCACACATGTCCAAACTTTCCTGAAAACAAATATATGTTATTAATAAGATCAAGGATATTTTAAGAACTCTAACTGAATATTTTGCATTAAAGAAAATGAAACTGTAAACTGAGCCAGTCCATTTATCACCTAACCAAATTTGAGGTTTCATTCTAACATATTAAAGTCATTATCAGAGGTGTCATTAGGCAGTAATGCAGGGCGTGAGCCCTAGACCCAGACTGCTTTTGTTGGAGTCCCTCGCCCACTACTTGACCTTGGCCAAGGGGCTTACCTTTCTCCTTACTTTGGGAATAATACTGGTAAAATTCCCCAGGATTTTTGGTGCAAATGAAAAGAACTAATGACTAATGAATGTAGAGCGCTTAGATGCATTGCCAGTGTACTGTAAGCAGTCAGTGTTAGCTGTACTTATTATTAAATGGAAGTCATTCTGGTACAACTCCCTCTTTAAAAAAAAAAAAAAAAAAAAGAAGCCAGTGTTCCACTTAGCTAGGCAGTTGTTAATATTCTCCCAAATCAATATAGCATTTCATTACTTCTCTTCCACTAATCTTCTACTCACATGCATTGGATCGCTGATCATGATTAAAAGTGAACAGTGAAATCCATCAACTTGTATCTCCACACAATTTCACTGCTGTGATCAATTCACATGCCCAACTCTTACCAAGTTAGGGCATTAACAAGTTGCCCAAGGACTCTGAAGTCAAAAACAGCAGGCCAAAGACAAACAAGTCCGTGAAGACCAACAGCTCTAATGTCAGAATACACTCAAAACTTGACCACTTACCTATTTTATTCCTGTTTAATTCTTCATTAAGGCCTTTAACCCCTTGATCCCCAACAGTATATTCTCAACTAGGCAGAAATAACAGTTCCTATAAATGAAATCCATCCTTCCTGCGTACAGGAACTCCAGAACACTATCGCCTTACAGCTACTCAGCCATGTCAGGCACACACCGACCACAGAGCCTATGTGTCTCCCACTGGCCCCATCTGTAAAGACCACCTGTCCCATTCCTCAACCTAGGCTCAAGTCCCCTCCATTCCTCAACCCAGGCTCGAGTCCCTCCCCAGCAGGCACTGTGAAATCTTCACCAAACTCCAACAACATCCCCTACTTCCAACACCCCAGCTCCCAATGCAAAGCACAGATCATATTCTACCATACGAACAGTTTCCTTATTTACATTGTCATTTTTCTCCCCTAGCTGGAACTTAAACTCCAGGTCATAGGTTTCATGCGTTCTGTTCATCGCTCTATCACTTAAGCCTAGTACCTTACTGCATATATGACAGATGCTCAAAGAATATGTGCTGACAGAATAAATGAACAGGATATTTTATAGATAATTCTTAATATTTCATGTGCATGTGTTTATCAATAGGGAAAAGTCAAAGAGGCAATACAATTTCTCTTAGACAAAAACTGAGAACTCAAAAGCTAATGAGTTAAAAGAAAAAAGGAAAAAACAACTTCAGTTTGTAGATGCTAAATGATGACTGTCTCTTTTCCTAAAGCAGGGGGAAAGCAATAAATTTATGAGTTTGTTCACTAATGAGTTAACAGTTAAGGAAGCCACTCTCCCATATTGCAAAAGTTTAGCTCAGGAAAGGGAGACTATGAACTTATAGAAATGAAAACTGCACGGGCCATTGACAGAGCAATTATTCAATTGGTCAGGATGCTGGCTAACAACGCCTAACCTTGCAAAAAAGCACCTTGGGAATGTTGAGGACCATACAGACTCAGTGGTTTATTCTCAGTTCTCATCTGAAAAATACCCAATACTGTACACCTCTCTCTGTATTATGATACACACTCATGAGCTCCATCTGACTCCTAAATCACCTGACTCATTATCAGATCTGAGTCCTCTGCTGCCAGGAGCTAATCACATCTTATCTACATCAACTACTAAGAACTAGCAAGTTAGAATTCACTCTGCCCTCTTCTCCTGTTTGCATCAGTAAAATCTGCCATTCCAACATCAGGATGCTTTAGCTTTGAAATTTGTTCTGTAAAATGTAGAATATTTATTATATTTATGACAAAATGGATAAAAGTAGATTATCTATAATCTATTAAAAAGTCTACAGAATATGCAAAAAGAGATACTGTGAGTGCTACAGAAAGTACTACTTATTAAAATTATTCATGTCTTGACAGGGAAGGTGGGGAGGAAATACTCTTAAATATCAAGACACTCAAAATGCTAAAAAAATTTCCTTATCTACCACCTAGTACATGAAATATGCAATCAGGCTGAGACAAAAACAACAGCTTTCATTTCACAGCATATGGTAAACAAACTAATCAGAAATACAAAAGCATATAAATAAAAATGTATAAATATTACATACTATATATGCATTATCTCACTCAAGTTGATATCATTTATCAACAAAAATTGTGAGTATTTTATAGTGAGGATTTTTACCTCTATGATGAAAAAGGTATTGATATTATTTCTTCATTTAATGAGCATGACATGAGAAATCATTAAAAAAAAAAAAACTCCCTTTTCTGAGACAAGAAGGAGGTCTAATTTGCCAAGGTCACTGAAGGAAGAGCTACTTCCTTCTCTCAAGAATTCACCACTTGAAAGCGAAATTTATTTTTGTTTTTAATAAAAATAATTGTTTATTTAAAAAATAATCTGTAATTCTTATTAAAAGAATTAATATTCTTATTAAAAAAAGAATGACTTTTATTCTTTATTTATCATCAAGACCACACAAA
Source organism: Aplodontia rufa (assembly GCA_004027875.1). Taxonomy (NCBI): domain Eukaryota; kingdom Metazoa; phylum Chordata; class Mammalia; order Rodentia; family Aplodontiidae; genus Aplodontia; species Aplodontia rufa. The sequence goes on from PVKS010004606.1 coordinate 27,751, forward strand.
CTGAAAGCCTTTTCCTGATGAGGCAGACAGCATGGGACGAAGGGTTAGCTTTGTGTTCTAGTCCCCTGCCTGCCAAAAATCCACATGACTAAGAAAATGACTTCACCAGTTACAAAATGACCTCACTTATACAAGAAAGAGAGGGCTAGACAAGATAATATCTAAATCATTCCCAGGGCATGTTTTTACATTTTTAAAGACTCTCTTTACCCTGAAAATTTCCAGAACGAAACAATAAAAAGGCATCTTCAAGCTTATTTAAGAATGCTTGAAATGATGTTTGATGTTACTTTGGAAAAGAAGGAAGAAGGCCAGAATAATCTGTTTCCACAAGGAGAAGGCTGGGAACAGAAATGGGATCACTCTGCTCAGACACCCCAGGACAATGTCAATGAGTCAACATTACAAAGCCTAAGAAAAGGAGGCCAGAAGGATGGAGAAGAGATCGCCCTCTGGTCGCTGAGCATCCAGTCACCAGGAAGTGGACCTGATGGAAAACCAGAGGGAGAAATGAGCTAGCAGGAAAGCTCATAAGCCTCTACACAGCCTTCTCTTACTAAGAATCCATCTATATGAACAGCTGAGCCACCAGGACCCCCCACCATGACGTCTGCCATTTGTTAACAGAGAGTCCACTCAGCACTTATATTCCTATTCAAAACTCCAAATTGACTTCCCTACCCCAAACTCTCTTTTCATCAAAATTCTCCCTGATACAGCCTAGCCAATGTGCTTTGAGGGGTCTTAAATTCTGCAGACAGCAAATTCCATTGGAACTTGTATTTTCATTGTAGTATAAGTAAATATCAAAATGAACACATGGGAATAAAGTATGAGGATAACATGGAAAAACAAGATTTGAGAACTGGAGGTGTTGCTCATTGGTAGAGTGCTTGCTTAGATGCACCACAGACTGGGTTCCATCTCAGCAATGCAAAAAAAAAAAAAATATATATATATATATACACACACACATACATATATATATACATATATATGTCCACATGTGTGTGTGTGTTTAAGAAATAGAGTAACAGATTAAGGAGACAATATTTATGGAGTTTTTTTTTGCTTCATTCATTTCATGGTTTATTTGTTGCTTATTACTTCATGTGTGATATATTGATAGATGATATCTCAAAATAAATGCCTTTATTGAGGTATAATTGCAGTCACAGTAAAAAAAAAAATAGGTCATTAATGAGTTTTGTTTTTCTATTCCCCTAAAATGAAACCTTTCATTCATGTTAGTATCATAAACACAAACTGTAGTGTTTGTTCCAAAACCAAAATAGTATTCTTTAGGGAAGAGTTTTTTTACATGCTTCCTACCTGGAGTTTGGAAGGACTTTTATTTTTTATTTTCTATTTTCTACAAAATAGATCATTATATGATGTGCTTATACTGCAGTCTATAAGCATGAGGCCTTAGGGTCAGACCAAAGTAGCAATGAAATCAGAAACTGCCTAATTTCCGTAAGGGACAGGTACTAGGATGTCTGATAGATATATTAAACATAGGAAGTTTCCCAATCTGCTAATCTCAATAAAATTGACTAATGGAAGTCTAGTCAGTCAATAGAGGCCTTAGGCAGTGTGTCATGAATACGGCTGCAAAAGCAGGATTTTTTTCATGGTTTATATCTCACACACTTGTCTATAAACAAAGTCCATGATGTGCATCCTAATGGCACGTTCCAAATGTTTCTAACAAGTGTAAAGAAAAAAAAATATCCCACAACATGTTCCTGATCTTGAAGGCTTAAGAGCAGGATGTACAGACTATACACTAAGCTTTAAAAAAAAAAGCTAGAAGGGAAAAGAAAAAACCCCCATATGGTGCCAAATGTTGGCAGCTATCTTCTTTCTTCCCAGACAAAACTATTAGGTCTTGTGAAAACAGCATTTCTTGTAAAGTGCCAAAAACAACATAGATAATTGTTATGATGGGCCGTATTGCTTTGACTGTACCCACATCTAGCCTCTGGGATAACAGTAAGAGCCAACTTTAAATCCTAACCCTGAGGGCCACCTTTAGGAAAGCCATTGCCCATGCTTCTAAAACCCAGTCTTACCTTTTAGATGCATTCCATCAGAACAGAAAAAAAGATGCTACTTATAATTGCTCTTCTCCAATCCTGTTTGAATTAGGCTTAAAAATCAGCACAGCAGTGTGGCTAATCCAGCAGTAAAACAAGCTTACTAGAGAATCTTTGGAAAATAGTAAATGTAATTTAGGAAGGAAAACATCGATACCTTCAATTCTTCCCTAGCCCTTGCAGGTAAAATGAAACACTGTAGAGCCTTTCACACTAGCCTTTCTGTATACATAGAAACATTTATGGAGGCATACATAAAAAACATATTTAAAATCCCATTTTCACCCTGTGTTTGCACTTAACATTGGAGCATGAGCATTTCCCTGCGGAAGGACTAGATTTTGATCATTACCCTGTATCCCGTAAGTAATGACAGCTCTGTATAATTCACAGCATTTCTCAGGGGAGGTTTACTGCTCTACTGGCCAGCCACGGGACCAGTGTTAAATCCCACCAATGGCTTGTGCAGCTGAAATATGAGAAAGCTGAGAAAAGATTCCAGTGTGGAAGAGTGCAAGTCCAAAAGCTCATTTTTAAGTACATCCAATTCCTTGGAGGTTTCTTCAGGAAAAGGCCTAGACCTCTTCTTGATAAGAACCGAAAAGAGATCAATTCTTTCTCTGGTCTCATAATATTAAGAAGCCTTTGAAAGTTTCCTCATTTTTCTTTTAGATTCTGAAATTATTTAAATCTATGCACTCACCTTGGTACTATCTCTCGGTCTCTAGTGATAAGGGTCGCTTTCCTCATCCTGGTATTAGGTAGGGGAAGGTGAGAATCTATGCCACTTTCACAAAGGGAAATTTATGCCCTGTTTAAAATTTAGGAAGATAAGCAGGGAATAGAAAACTTATTCTATACCATAGATTCTCAGTTATATTCAGCTCAAAATAATCCTTATGCTAAGTAGCATATTTTAGAGTACTTTATTCTGTACTCCTTTATAAACATTGGTTAAAACATTTGAGTGTGGATGCAATATAAAAACTAAGCCATTTCATTTGAATAATGGAGAGAAATTAAAAAGCATTCACAGCTGGACATGGAGGCACGTGCCTGTAATCCCAGTGACTCATGAAGGCAGAAGCAGGAGGATCACAAGTTCAAGGCCAGTCTCAGCCACTTACCAAGACCCTTAATAAGACCCTAAACAATTTAATAAGACTCTGTCTCAAAATAAGAAAAATAAAATAGAAGACTCGGGATACTGCTCAGTGGTTAAGCTCATCTGGGCTCAATTACCAAAATCAAAATTAAAAAATGAAAGCATCATTACCTTTAGCCTAACATGCAATGTAATGGGGAAGGAATCTAATACTCACTTGTTTTTTCTTGGCAGTACTAATATCATTCCCATTGGTTATCTTCTCTCTCCCTCTCCCACTCCACCCTGTACATCCATGTGCGCACACACACACACACACACATATGCTCTCCTCTTCTTTCTCTCTCTCTCTCTCTCTCTCTGTCTTGCTGCAGTCTTTCTTTATAACAAAGTGACTCAGAAAATTATTAATGAGGGGTTAGGAGGTTACATAGCAGCTAAACCCAGAAGAATATCTATGCAAAGAGAAAGCTACCTATTCAGTAGGAAGAATTGTTTGGGGGAAGACGGGCAGCTCCAAAAGAATTCCTTCCCAGCCAAGACTTTTCTATACTGTGTAAATCCAAAATGAAATGAGTCACAACACTTTTCATTTCCTAACTGTGTATTCGTGGAATGACCTTTGACATTCTGCGCAAGTCAAGGACAACATCAATTGGGAAATAGGATACATATGACATGATATGGGGTCCATCCTGGAAGAAGTGATTCCAGAGTAGCTGTCATATTATTTGTAACATTCAGCTTTACCTTCAGGAAGAGAAAAAAGAATCAGCATAGAGGAAAATAAAAGTACAATAACACCAGCAGGCTCAATCCACACAAGCACCACTATGACCCTTTTTCTAGGCCATACATGCTGTGAGAAAAAGTCAAATGTGTTAACCAATGGTTATAAAGGAGTACAGAATATAGTACTCTAAAATATACTACTCTAGCATAAGGATTATTTCAAGCTGAATATAACTGAGAATCTATAGTGTAGAATAAATTTTCTGTTCCCTGTTTATCTTCCTAAATTTTAAATAGGGCATAAATTTCACTATGTGAAAGGGCATAAATTCTCACTTTCCCCTACCTAATATCAGGATGAGGAAAGCGACCCTTATCACTAGAGACAGAGAGATAATACCAAGATGAATGTGTATAAACACACCTTATTAAAATAACACTAATTTCCTCATGTTTTTCCCTGGTCAGTTTTCCAAAATTTATTAGTCCTAGAAGTCTAAACTCCCATTCCCTTGTCAGATTCCCCTGTCCAGAATGTTTCCCTCTTTGTTATAACGGTATATAAAACCTCATGTCTAACCCCTCATTTAGATTTTCACTTGCTTTTTGTAAAGCCCCAGTGTATGTAAAATTAAAAATTATTCACAAAATCTGAATGTCTTTTCTCCTGTTCATGCACTTTGGTGAGATTAAGTTGCAGGCCCCCAATTATGGAAGATAAGAGCTTTTAATTCCTCCTTCACTGTGTAACAAGCCATTTGAAAGCAATATTGTATTGGGAAAAAATACATTTATATTCACAACTATATAGATTTCTTAAATGCTTATACTTGTTGAATTACTGAGTGACAATTTCTAAAAATTAAAACTTAATAGCAAAATAAAATGGCAAAAAAATCAAGATAAGATGTCAATTAGTAGAACAAATAAAATCAGCACTCCAAATTTTCAAAGCTTTAAAATTTTATTGATTAGCTAACCTAATTTCTGAATGACTACCCAGTCCTGATCTATGCACTGTGGATACAAAGGGATTATTCTAAACAGGGAGAAAGGAAAGTAGACAATTCTCTTTCATGTCACTGAATTTCATCTCTAGAGAATGTTTACTGCCTGTCAGGCAAGGTACAAGGTAATGAATATTAAGCAATGAAGAGTGAAAAATAAATCCCTCATAAAAACAACAGATAACCCAGCCTTTAGAGATTCTGGAGCCTTCATACAAGGTTTCCTTCCAAAATGTATACTGCAACATAACTTATTATCAGACTTATTAAATCAGATTTCATTGTGAGGCTTCTTTACCTCTACTGTCAACATTAAGCAAATAAAGGGAAAGAACATTATACCTGTTTATTTATACCAGCATCTTTTCTTAAATTTTGAAATCACTATTAATATAATCACATGTTCATGTGATTAATAAATAGACTGTGGAGTTCTTGGGGTTCTCAATGTTTCTGTTTCTTAATAATAGTCTAATAAAAGAGGAGACTCCAGGAGATCACCACAGTGCACAAGTTAAGCAGGACTTGAGAATGTGTCAGGTTTAATCAAGGTACTAATGCATCAAGGGATGGAGAGGAGGCTCAGCAGTAGAGTAGTTGCCTGGCTTGCACAAGGACCCAAGTTTGATCCCCAGCACCACACAGATAACTAAGTAGAGGAAAAAACAAAAACCAGATGGAAAAAATTTTAAAAAATACTCTCTCTTTAAAATAAAAACAAAGATACTAATATGTCACATACATCATCAGTGTATGATGTATGCAGCCTCCATTCCAGAGCCAGCCTTAGTTTTCTGATACTTTTCTATCCAGCAAAAGGTACTTCTCAATCTAGCCAAAATCTGAGCCAGGAGTTCAACACTTTATCTAATTAAAAAGATTAAAATCCTTACTTTCCACTGAAGACACATTGCACAGGGATCAAATTAAGTCTTTCCTAAATCCAAAAATCTACTTAGCCCTCAATATGCTCCACATTTAAAAACCCTGAGCCATTTCAAGCACAAATTTTAGAGGCAAAGAAACTGCCAGTAAAATGTCTAAACATGGGAAAAACATTCTTCCCCCAGGAATAGTCTTCTGCTTTAGACTTCCTTCCCCAAACTTGGTACAATAACTACTGTTAGTCACATTATCTTATTTGGGGTGTAACTTGTTCTAACATGTACAGTGAAATCAAATAAAATATGTCCCGTATTTAGCATAAGAGTATACTCAGCAAAAGAATGAATCTGTTGAATTTCAAAATGCAGCAAGTTTCATGTAAGCAAAACTCTTTTCTAAAGCTTTTGCTAGATATCTGATTCAACCAACGTCCTCTTTGCACCTAAACAGAAGAGTCATGAAACAGTCAGAAACAAAGAATTTCAAGTCACAGAATAATGGTGGAGTTAGCCTAAATTATAGGTTGCTCATCACACACAGGCAGGCAATGATACTAGTCAGGTTCCTAAGGAAATGTCATACTTATTTGTTGCCATTAATCACTGAGGAAGATATCAATATTTAACACTATCTAGAAAATCAAATAGATATCTTTAAGAACATTTTAACGCAAGTATTTTTTGTTACTCACTGAAATTATTGACAGCATGAAAACTAAATATATCAGTGTTTTAAGATATAAACTATTCCTTAAACTACTATCTGTTCCAGTAGAAAGAACTAAGTCACACACAAAATGTAAAAATCACTGTTGGTAGCTACGTTAGCATGTAAATACAAGAGGACAATTTTACTCACTGCTGCAGATATTTCCTGATAAATGAGATTCTGAGCAATAAACATTTAATAAATTGATCTACCACTGCTTTGCAAAACCCAGGAATCGTCTTCAATCTTCTGATAACACCAGGGAAATTTCCTGTATATCATTCATTAATGTGCACTAAACTTAAACATCCAGAGTGATTTGTACAGTATTATTTTTAGCAGCAAAATTAGACATAAAAAAGAACAATGAAAAATCTATAACTGTTTTCAAATTCTTGGGCTTTAGAACACTGATTAATTAGTCTAAAAGAATAGCACAGGAAAAAAAATTATTGTCCCATTTATCTGTGTTGAAGACAATTACTTACAAAGAAAATACGCTGAATTTTGTCTTTTTATGGAAATGCCAAGGGAAATTTCAATAATAAAATGTTTGGAGTACAAAGGAAAGCCAAAGCACAATGTTTAAATTACTGAACTCAAAAAATAAAAAGATTTCTTAAATATCTTGGATTCTGTCCCTTAAGTAAAAGGATTTACATAGTCAAGCTTCATTTGCTCACATGGTTGTTACTAAAAAAATTCTTTTTATCCTGCAGTTGAGAAAACCTCTCCCCTTGCACAAAAGCTCATCGCTTTCAGTCATAGATTGTTTTGAAAAACTTTCACTTGACATTGGATTGCAGGACCATCTTTCAAAAAGCCAAATCAACTGGTCAACTTATTAAAGACACTTAGTGATCTGGTTAATGTCCAGACTGATTTCTGGACTGCAGTCCACCAAGGGCAGCAGCAAAAAGAATCTAGGAGAATCTAGGACTTTAAAATCAATCAGTAAGAATGCATTCACACTCAAATGTCAATTCCCCTCCTGCAAAATGATGTGCTGTTTTCTACAGAACCTATTTCCAATAATACCACTGTATTTTACATATTTTACATATCAACTTTCTCACATTACTATGCAAGTGTACAAGAGTGTTATAATTTAAATCACTAGCTATCTTAGTCTTATAATTAAGAGGAATAAAGATGCACTCCTAAGAATGTGTCTGACATGCTATTGTTCTTAAAAATTTACCAGATGGTAATACTTTAAAAGTTGCCATAAAAAGACATAAAATATGTCTTCTTACCAAAAACATGAGTGTCTGCTTTTCCCCAAAGGGATAAAACTTAAGTTTTCTAAGAGCATGAGTAAGACACAAGATAGGACATACTGAGAATTACACATCTATCTGAAAAGCAGTCTATGTCTACTATCAATCAACACATTTAACTCAGTCTAGCACAGGATGCAATTGCCTAAGCATAGCATTGAGTGAATCCCTACTGTCATTCCTCCCAATTCTGACTGACTTCAAAAAATGAGTGAAATGACATTTCACTCTCCCTTCTAGAGAAATAAAATGAATGTGTATGCTCTGATCTCTGCATCCTGAACATTTATACTGCCTTAAACTTACTGGGAAACATGGGCATAAACTCATGCAGTCTGGGCACCATACTTATGTAAATAGCAGAGGGTATGGTTTTAATTTGCTTATGACACCATAAATATTGGCATACTGAACATGTGCTTCCTGCCATGAATTCTGAACTCTCTCTCCAGGGTCTGCTTCTGTTTTGTCCACATGCCAGAACTAAGGACTACTTGCCCATAATCTCATATGATCAGAGCTGAGAAAATCAGCTTTATTTAAAAAAAAAAAAAAAAGTACCCTTTGAGTGACTTTTAAAAAAAAGATTTTTCAAGACTTTTGCCTTCCAGGGGATAAATCAGAGTTGTCAATCTCAAAACCCCAAAGCACAAAGAAAAACAAACTAAAAATAAAACAGCACATGAGTTATAGCTTATGTTAACAAGATAGAACAGAAGGGAGAAATAATTCAAAATGAAAATAAGTTAAAGTTATTGAAAATGTACTTTCAATAGCCATGCTCTTCTCCTTAATAAACTGGTTATAGTCAGACTTGATCACGAAGTTCCCCGTTTAAAAATAATTTTCCTGGAAATTATACATTTCTGTTTTCTTGTTGAGGAAATAACATTCTAAGAAGTCATCATTATAATTTTGCCCATCAGGTTCTTTGTACATTAATTTTACTTAGCCTAAGCAGAAAGATTGAGGCCCTCTTATGTATCCCTTTTTAGTTCCTCAAAATGAGGCCAGACATTAGTTGCATCTCTTGGTTGTGAAATCGGACATATGACTCATTTAAAGACCATCAATGATGATTTATGATCCCAGATGCCACTGACATAACAGAACAGGCTGTGTTGGGCCTAAGTGGGCTGTTTTCACTTCACTTAAAAGATCTTCCATCCAATGAGCACTATGCTAAAGATTATTCATCATTTTATTTTCCAACACTTGGAAATGTAGGCAATAAGACACACAGATAATTAGAATACCAAATGGAAAGTGGTAACTTCTGTACTGTGCTGGGAGTTTAGAGAAAGCAGATATGGCAGGCTGGGAGAAACAGGGAAGGGCTTGTGGAAGGAGCGCTTAGTCAGGCTGGGCCTTAAATGTATGTGGGCTTAGAGTGAGAGACTTCCCCACACACAACAGGTGCTAAGTAAGTGGGCAATTTTCTCAGCATCTGGCAGCTGGACTGCTGCAAATACCTCTACTATTTCTGCCTATTTTAGTCAGTGTTTTGTTGCTCTGAAATATCTGACAAGAACAACACTTATTTTAGCTCATGATTTTAGAGGTTCAGTCCACAGCCAACTCCACTGCTCTGGGTCCAGGTGAGGCAGAATGTCATGGTGGAAGAGAGCAGTGGAAACAGGAAAGAGCCAGGGACAAAATGTAATCCCCAGTGACCTATTTCCTCAGCTATTCCATCTGCCTATAATTACCACCCAGTGGTAATTATATTTACTCTGTCAAATGAATAATCCACTGATTAGGTCACCACTCTCATAATCTAATCATTTTACCTCTGAGTGTTTCTGTGATATGTAACCACATGACTTTACTGGAGAACACCTCATATCCATACCATAACTTAACTGCCCTTTATAATCATCCTGAGATATCTTTTTTAAAGGGGGAACCAAATAAAAGACAAATGAACAATTGTATATTTTAAATTTGTTAAGAGAACAGATCTGAATGGTCTCATCAAACACAAAAGCTCACTAGAGGGAGTGACATATAGTGAACTTTTTGTGATAATGATTTCCCAATGTATACATATAGCAAAACATCACATTATATGTGGTATGTACATATATTTGAGTTTTATTTATCAATTATATTCAAAAAAGATAGAAACTATCATTGAGTGATAACAATAGGAAAAGTGAAAAATAAATAATAAAAAAATCTGAATATTCAATAACTATTAGGTGAAAGATAATACCGAAGAGGAAAGACAGGCCTTTAGCATTAGAAACTAATGCAGAAAGCTGTATGTTACATATCAACTACATCCTTCATTTGTGCCCTAGGATCTTATGAGATAACACTTACACATGTTCCTTAATAGGTCAGATCAAGACCTTCATAATCAGCAAATAATTTTTCAATCTTTTTTTCCCACTAGAAAGAGTTGATCTTTCAACAGACTGAGTGCTGTCTCACAAGTCTATGATTTCTACTCTTTCTTTCTGGTGATTTCCTTATCCTTCCAGATCCCTGAATTGTGGCTTCATGGAGTCCTTCTCGCCAAAGCAAAACATCCTTGGGTTCCATTCTGTAAGCCTGAACTGACTTCTTGGTTCAAAGAGTTACAATGGCAACATCATGGAGTCAGAAAAGTAGGATCTCTGTGCTAAGCAGAGGCAAACTCTAAATCATCTTATCAGAAGAAAGATTTGGGTAAGATCGCAATAGACTCTGGGAACAGCAAAGCTGACTCTTGCTACTCTGAGTCTGGTCCTCAGTTCAGCAGCATGAGCATCACCTGGGAACTGGTTCAAATGCAAACCCTTACAGCCCACCCCAGACCCATGAATTCAGAATCTGAATTTTAATAAGTTCCCCAGGTGAAGTCAGTTGAGAGAGGAACCCATCCAAGTTTGAGTGGTATAGACACAACCAGAGCTCCACTGTGGGAAAATTATCTGACACTGATTCCTATATATGATGGACATGGGGTAAGGGGCAGAGGAAAGACTGGATCATAGAAGGAAGAAGAAACCTTTGCCTTAGTTTAGGCCACAGGTAACCAGTCCTCAACTCTGAATAGAAACACTGAGAATGAAGAAATTACAAACATAAAGACTATCTTACCTAAAAATAGAAATGTTAACATTCACTCAATAGCTTGACAATAAATCTGGGTTCATTTAATCTATTGTATTATTTTTTCAAATTTCTGTGAAGAAATGCAGAGCAAAATCTGTTAGTTTTCAGATGCATTCTCAGACTTGGGAGTGCTAAGAGCAAGCCAATTTAAGAAAGACAAAGTCCTTTCAACATATGTGTCACTGGATAGCTGAGATGGGGATCAAAACAGAAAAGCAAGAGCAACACAGATGAGACTCTCCCCTATGCATATTTTTATGGGCAATGGCCAGAAACTATTCTACAAATGCTGCATTCCTTAAGACACAGCAAGGACCCTACATGGTACCCTCCATCCCGCTCCCTGTCACATTCTAAACTACAGTCAGAAGAAGGCCTGAGTCATAAGTGGAGTGATCCAAAGACATCACATTCAGAGTTTGAACAGTTCCGAAGTAATGGACATTCATGTTTCTGAACTACAAAGGTATTCATGTTGGAATTTACTCTATAGTTCTGTATCAGTTAAAAATGAGCCCAGCTCGGTGGTTACAGTGCTTGCCCGGCATGCACAGGTACAGGGGTTCAAACCCAAGGACTCACGTACACAACTAAGTGTCGGAGCAACAAAACAAAAGCCATGTGAAAAACTCCATAAAAATTGATTCTCTCTCTCTCTCTCTCTCTCTCTCTCCTTCTCTCTTCAAAAAAATGAGTCCAAAAGCCATGGCTTAAGGAATATGCACCCTTCATTAGTGGAAGATTCTCTCCACCCCATAAAATTCAGGAACAACAAAAATGAAGTCATGTTTTAGTCAAGAATTCTAACAAGATATTGGTAGCGATTACAAAAACATGAAGTAGGCTTCCCCCTGGTAAAGGCACACAGAATCGCTGCTCTACAAATGTACACAGAAAGCAGCCTTTGCAGAGTGCAGAACCTGCATCATGGGGTGTGCCCTCTTGAGCAAACAATTGATTGGACTCACCCCAACAAATTGTTGCATATTTTTAAAGCTGTTAAAAAAAAAACATGTAATGCATCCAACAGACACTCGACCTGTCATAGCAGGAACTCAAGCAGGGTTGTGGTGGTATTCTATCTTTCATGCTTTCTGAGGGCACACTTGAATGGGCATCAGAACAAAAATGTAAAGTAAAAGTCATTCATGCAGTCATTCAATTTGAATTTCCAGGATGTTTTGTTAATTGTTGCAGCTTTTGGTAAGTGAAAAGTCCTTCCAAATTCAGGCTTAGCTGTACCTTTTTAACATGCATTTTCCCACATCACTCCTCTCTCATAACTATTGCTTACTGCCACACTTGATTGCAACTTCTGCTGCCGCATTCATGAATCTTCTTTGCCTATCAATCCCACTCTTTCATTTAACTTCATATCCCAAAATCATAGTCTCATTATTCTTGTAGGTGGACTGTCCCAACTAAAAGCACCTATTCTGTTATCCATCTTCTCATATTAATTAGACCTCTAGTATAGTCATTAGTCTGGATTAAAACATCATTATAGGGGATTATCCAACACCACTGCTAGGAAGTCACTGGGAAATTCACCCCTGAATCTCCTCACTCCTTACATGAAAAAATCATGTCAAGATCACGTCTCCAAAACTTAATTTCCACTTCTCTACCAGGAGTGCTCAGTTCTCACTACAATAACTTAACATGCTATTTTACCTGTATTCAAACAGCAACCACAGAAGAAAGTTCACAGCCAGAAGTCTTATCTCTTGCTAGGTATTTAACCATTTCCTCTCCTCTGGCTCTCTCTTAAACCCCCAAAACAAACCATTCAAGAAACAAAACATCTTTCCCCACTTCCTTTCCCTCCACTCTGGAACCACTCTTGTATCTTTTTCCCTCTTAACAACTTGATGCCCCACCTCCTCATTTTATCCCATAGCCATCCTTTTACATCTCTTATTATAATGAAGTTCTGTGTTTGCTTTTTGTTGGGCTTTTTTTCCCCAACATTGAAAAATCATAGGATGCTGTTTATTGGTGCTCATATTCTTGAGTCCTTACTGTATTTTACACCATGGGCCAACCTCAGTTACACTTTTCTCTCTCCTTCGTGACATCCTCCACCACCTGCTTTAATGATGGTCTTTTGTTTATCTTTTTCTCCTTCACTGTCTGCTCTTCATGGAGATTTGATGTGGCCTTCCCTTTTTCTTCTAACTACATGCTTCACATTTCAGCAACATTCATTTGTCTCTATCTGCGATACTCCATCAGGAATCAGATCTAATTCATAATTTGGCAATCTGGATACCTGAAATGGAAGCGTTGATAATGGAGCTCACTCTGTTAATTTTCTCAAGGCCAATACATCAATGTGCTTCCATTTGTGCCTCCTATTTCCAATGATCCTCCCATTAAATCTATATCTGAGACCACTGTAAACAAATTACACTTTAGACTATATGAATTCCCCATACTTCCTTCTCTGCACAATTACTGATCAAGTTCCCACCTCCTAAAACCCTCCCCTACATCTGATTCTACAGGTACAAATGCTGCACATCTTACCAGGCTTCTTTGCCTCCCAGCAACAGCTTTCCTTGGACTCTTCTAATGGCTCAGCTGTAAATAATCTCACCCTTTTCTGGATTCCCACAGAATACAGGATCACTTTTTTCTCTGCAGTATAGTTAGCTGCATATCTTATCTCCTCTTTTGACTATAAACTATTTGAAGGCAGTAACACCGTCTGCTATAGCTTAGATCTTAAGTATTCCTCCAAGTGTCCATGTGTTAAAAGCTCTGTCTCCAGCACGGCACTTTTAAGAAGTGGTGGAACCTTTAAGAGACAGAACCTGAAGGGAGCAATTTAAGTCACTGGGGATGCACCCTTGAAGCGGAAAGTGGGACCCTGACCCCTCTCTTACTCTTTCCCTCTCCTTCATTTCCTGGTCATGAGCTAGGCAGTTCTGTTTGCTTGGCTATTAGGTTCCACTTTGATGTGCTTACATGCCACCCCCAACACACACACACACACACACACACACACACACACACATACACACACACACCAGAGGCCTAAAAGCAATGGGCTGTCTAATGATGGACTGGAACCTATAAACCCATGAGCCAAAATAAACCTTTTCACTTTTTTAAGTTGATTGTTATGGGTATTTTTCTTTTTTTGTGACAGGAAGCTGACTAACGGTAATTCTAATTCAACTTTGCATCTTTCAGAAATACCTCATGGTTTCACACAGGAATTACTGTCACTATGATAGTCACCTCAGTTCTGAAAGTTTGTATGTAAATAGTATACAGCTAACTACATAAAGGAGTTAAGTGGGTTCCGAAGGCATAAACATGTGATGTGAGCTGTTATTATCAAGATCATATAGAATTCAATTTAAAGGAAGATCTTGGATTTTTTTTACCCCACAGACTGAGGGCTATTTAGCCCTAAGTCACTCGTCATTAAAAAAAAAAAAAAAAAAAGTAGGAAATAGCAAGTCACGCATTACACAGAAACTATAATATCACCATTGTCCGTTGTTTCTTAGACCTGTGGAGCTGGAACAGTTATTTCTGCTGCCAAACTTCCAGTGGCAACACTTAAAAATTGCCAGTGTGGTATGTTGCCATCTGATTTTAAAACTTAGAAAGACTCCTTGATTTTTCACCTAGGGTTTCTTACACAATCACTTCCTTTAAGACCAAAAGAGCCAACCATGATTCAGAAAAGTTGAGGATAATGCAATGCTGTGGTATCTCCATAAAAATTACTTAGCATCTTTTGCTCACTTCAATTTCCAAATTTATTTCTGGCTTCCATTGCCACAGATTTTTATATTCTCAAACACCCAACCACACCTTATTGGACTATTCTGGCAAAACTCTCATGCCCAATTTCAGAGAAGGTAAATTATATCCTAATGCAATAGAGTAGCTCTCCTAAAAGCAACACATCTTGGGAATACAACTTATTATCTACTTCTCCAGTAAGACAAATGAATGTCGCATGAGGTTGGTTATAATATTGGTTTTATTACAAGATGGGCAGAGTTACAGAGACTATAAATCATAACTGTTGTTGGATTTCTACTTTACATAGTTGTAGTTATGAGTCTACTCCTGTAAGCCAGGACAATTATTTTACAATTAGTTTAGACATGTCTGAGCCCAGAAGGAAAATTTCAATTTCAATCATCATTATTTTCCTTGAACAGAACCCAGTGCTACTAAAAATCAGGTCAATTCAACTTCATACACATAGGTTTCTAGCCACATTCCAAAGTTGAACAGATTTGTAAATGTACATTGTCAAAATTTTAAGTCTGTTTTCAAACTCTACTGTAAAATACTAATAGTGGGTTCAATGCTTTAGACAAAAACAACCAACCAACCAACAAGCTTATAACCTCATTCTCAAGGTGGAATATAGTCATGATCCTATAAAACATAATACATACCCCTGAATTTGGACTGCAAATCTATCACTTAAACATCTAGTAAATGACCCAATTTGTTTACATGGCCCTGTAGCTTTTTATGGCCTTTCCATAAAGAAGTTATTACATCCATTCCCTTTATTTTGTTTAAGAGTGTTTGAATGAGCCCCAGAACCACAAGCTAGTTAAACAAGCCCTCCTTAGATGGACGTGGTCTCATATAATTCACCACTACCAGGGACATTTTCAGAACAATGTTTGTAGTTTGGAAACACCACACATTCCCACACACCAAAAGTATTTCCTGTGCTTTATGCAGTTTTAAATGTTCAGCAGATACAGTAAATAAGTACTACTTTTCCATTTTTCCAAACAGAAGTGTGGCATTTGCACTTCTTCCAAAAGATTTGCACCTCTAAGTGTTTTGCTATGGTAGGTTAACCATTCAGAAATGACTGCAAAGGAAGATTGCAGGGGAAATGGGAAATCCAGAACCCTAATTGATTTCCTAGGATGTAAATGTTAGTTCTAAAAGGAAACCATTTTAAAGCAGTTAGTTTAATGGGGTGCCCAACTGATGCCTATTAAAAGTTATCGGTACAGATTAAAAATAATTTTCCACCAAGAAGAAAAACATTTTTTAGCAAACAGAGAGATGATTTAATTCCTAATTTTACGTACTTTTTTTCTTTATTTATTTTTAATTCATTCAACATAGTCATACATATAGGAGGGAACTGCTGCCACATAATCATTATAATATGCATAATGATAGAGCACACCATGGCTGATGCCAATTCATGATTTCCCTGCTTTGGATTGCCCCTGATCCCATGTTTCCCCTTCTTTACCCCTGTGTTAGTTGGGCTTCTCATGGAAGTTGAAAGTTCCCCACTGGGTTGATTAACTCCCCCTACTTCCTCCCTCCAGCTGCCTTAATAGCCCTCTTATTCCCACTCCCCTCCCAGTGCCCCCTACATTCTTAATCATGGATTTAAATCTCAAGCCTGCTAATATTCTAAAGAAAACAGAAATGAAAATCACTTTTAAAAGGGTTAGCATTTAACAATTAGCTTTCAAGACTCAGTATCTCTCAATATCCTGGCCAGATTCTGACCTGGAAAATAAAACACCCTGCTCTTTTAGATTTCTGCTTTTTTCTGGTAAAGGTCAAGACAGTTTTGACTACATTGGATAACACAAGACAAAGACACAGGATAACTATATATAACTATATATACATATACATATATAACTATATACATATACCCACACATATATATACATACATATATGTGTGTATACATATACCCACACATATACATACATGCATAAATATGTGTATATACATATACATATATAACTGTATATACCCACACATATGCATACATACATATGTGTATATACATATACCCACATATATGCATACATACATATATGTGTGTATATACATATATAAATATATATGTACCCACACATATACATACATATACATATGTGTGTATACATATACCCACACATATACACACATACATATATGTATATATACATATACCCACACATATACATACATACATATGTTGTGTATATACATATACCCACACATATGCATACATACATATATATGTGCATATATATATATATATATATATATATTTTCACACACATATAAAGGCAATTCATTTTCATACACAGCTCCAGAAATATGGTAGTTCTGCTTACAAATAAAAGTAAAGTCTAACAAATTGCATGGCCATGAAGAAATACTCCCATGCCTTTTTCTACCTATTTATTATATAAACACATTTCCAACACAGAAGATCTGCATCCGGACTTCGTAACTCTGGCTTTGGATATACAGATCCCTGTCTTTCATACTAGCATTATCCAACTTTTTTTTGTTTTTATAGTGTTTACGTATCCACAAATTGCTATGAGAAACTAAGTGGGTTGGAGAGGTGCTGGGGAGCAAACCAGGGTCTCCAGCCTCAAGCTGAATTTTTATCTCTTTGGGTAAACTGATGACATGTTACACTCTATCAAGAGTTACTGTGGAGTTATGGTGCGTTCCCCGTTCTTAAACAATTTGTAGCCTGTCACCATGTCCTGGTTTAACGCATGATAAATCAGAAATGAATACCATCGATTTTCCCTTTCCCCAAACTCTAAGAAATCTCAGTAAAAGAACTGAATATGCCTTTCTTCTCATTTGTTCTCATCTTAGATTTTAAGCAAATGTTCTTTCTTAGTAAAATGATTTTAAACATCCCTTGCTGCCATAGAAAAATAAATTATAATGCTTTAATGACTCCCAATTTGCATTTCTAATCATGCCAGACTGAATATGTATCGCAGTAGGAGAAACAAGCTATGATTTATTCCTCAGTGGGGGGAAAATATAAATAATATGACTGTTTAAAAGACAGATGTCCTTATAAATAGCCAGCAAAAATAACTGCTAGGAACAACAAGAGATAAGTACCACACAAGTCTAACTTCTGTTGTTGATGGTTTCTCATCTTTGTAGTGACTCCAAGGGCAGGTGCAATGGCCAGCTGTGCATATTTAAGCACAGAAGTCTATCTCTATCTTGCAAACACTGAAATGCTTATAATAGTATCCACCCTTGAACAAGGATTTCCTAGAATGCAGACAGTGCAGCTTCAAAAAAACAGCATGGTGTCAAGACTGCACATCTACCAAAAGATGGATATCATAAAATATTTCTAGCATTGTATGTATACAAAGAACTAGGACAGACCTCCCTAAAGAAAAGAGGCAGTTACTCAATGTGAAGTAACCTCAGAATAATTAATGTTCCACCAAACTTGAAGTCCTTTCCATTAAAAATGGTAAGGCTGTTGTCTTTGCTGTGTGGTAGCTTCATTACACTAACTGAATGTGCTGGAAGCTGCCTCTCTTTTATAGGTCTCCTGATCTCTCACCCACCCTGTCCTGCATGCAATCCATTTTGTGAATGAAGTGTGAAAACAGCTCTTTGTTTAAATAAAGAAGGATAAAGAAGGCAACTGGAGTGATGTGGACACAGGCCTAGCTTATGTGCACAAGCCCAGGCTGTGCCCTCCTAACCAGTCCAGAATTTCCCAGCAAGCCTTATGACTGGACGAAAATTCCAGCAATAACTAAACTTACACAACACCAAAGCAGAACCCTGCCACTACATGCCTGCTTAGAAGCTAACTAAAAATAATGGGTCTTTAATGAATCTTTAACACGAAGACAACTTTTTCTTTTGTTCTATTAATTGTCAACCCTACCGGAAGCACACGCTGCAAACAGCATTGGGGTCTTTAAAATCATAAGTCCACAGGTCTATAATCCCAGTGACTCAGGAGGCTAAGGCAGGAGGATCAAAAGTTCAAAGCCAGCCTCAGCAACTGAGTGAGGACCTGAGTAACTTAGCGAGATATAAAAAATAAAATAAAAAGGGCTGGGGATGTAGCTCAGTGGTTAAGCACTGCTGAGTTCAATCCCCACTAGCCAAAAGGATACCTTTCTAGTCTCTTCCTGCCTCTATGCATGCTCTACCCTCGAGTCCTCTTGTCTCTCATCACGACAGGTATTTTCATACCTCTGTTCTTAGTTTCTGGCTGTTCCTTCTACCTAGAAAGTTGTCCTCTATGTCTCTCAAAAATTCATCTCAAACTCTGCCACTACTCTGCAGAATCTTTTCTCCTTGAACTTCCTATCCAAGCAAAATCAACCATTTAGTAAGATAACAGAGGATTTCTGTTAAGTTCTTTTAAGCACAAAATTAATCCATAATGAGGTTAAGGATGGATCTAGCATCCTTCTCAGAACATGTTCTCAAGGGCAGGAACCGCATCTTCTTCTTCGTTGCACTCCATATCCGGGGAAGACCTTAGCACAGATCACATGCTCGTAAATACTTCCTGAATGAAAACAATGCTCTAATAAAACATTAGACCATCTACCTTATAAAAGAAGAGGCGTGTGGCTCTGGGTCCTGGCTTGGCATCAGACCGAGGGGGAAACATTTACCAGCTGTGGGAACTTAGCTAAGCTACTTGTTTTTCTGAACACCTCATGGGGGACATCTGCAAATAAACTGTATGTTATCTGCAAACTCTGAGCACAAATGTGGCACCTAGTAGGCATTCTTTGTCAGTCAATAACACAAAGCTGAAGTTCACACAGAATCCTTAGACCCATCCAACTACCCCAGAAGAATTGATCTAAATACGGCCACTCCTCCGTTCTTCCTGGGGACCCTCACTGCTTCATAGTAGCAGTGTAAATCTTTATCCTTGCAGGTATATGAATGAGCCTTATACCGTTTGAGCATGCTGGTTTCCCTCAATGAACCAGACTTTGCCTCTGCCTCTCAAAGCTCTCAGCAACCCAATAAACAACATCTCATCCACTGAGAAACAGCTCAAGTACTATTTAAAATGAATAAAGCCAAGTACAAGAACACTGTAGCTTGAAAATAAAAAAAGTAATGACACAGAAACCAAGAAAGCAAAATGAGTGAGGCTAGCATGGTAAAAGATGGTTTGGTTTAGAAACCAGGCAAATATCTAAGGAGGATGTGTAGTCACCAGGGGCCTAGAAACAACTGCTTGAAGGTGACACATGAAGTCTCAAGCAAAATAGGATGACAAACAAAATTAACTAAATTAAAACATAGTCTCATGATGAAAAAGACAAAATAAATTAATGTTACCAAAAATATCACTCTTAACACCTTGGCTCTAATAAATGCAATTATTACAGTTCCTCCTCATAATTTTTTGGTTCTTTAATTTTCAGATGTAGGACACTCACACATTTTTAAAAGTTAAATGAGTTTCAGTTTAGGCAAACCATTTCAGTTCACTACTGTAAATTTATTTATTTCTGATGCTCTTGACCTTGGAGAGAAACACAGCTTTCTAGATAGAATACCCTACATAACATAGTATAAATAAAATTTAGGTCCACTCACTATATCCATTTCAAAATAACAAGTTGTACTTTTTAGAATTGACTAAACATGATTAAACTTATGAATTTCTATGGCATTTTTACCAACATGTTATGAAACTTATTATTTAAAAATAAACTCCCTTGTAGAATAGCATGCCAGAATCAACCATATTCATCAAAATTAATAAACCAAAATATTATATTAATATCATTCATCCATGGACCTGATATACCTACTTAACATAAGAGTCTCACATATACTTGGCACAATTCTAAAGTGTCATTTCCAGTCATTTGCCAAACAGATTTCTATGCCAGAAGAAGTATTATAATACATATTAGTCAGATAATCTGTTATGTAATCTAATGTGATTATTTTAAACTTTTCCAAAGTGTTCCTATAAATAATACTTCAAGAGCAAGGGTTGTGGGTTGATTCCATAACTTAGCTATTGTAAATTGAGCTGCTATGAACACAGATTTTGCTGTGTCACTGCAATGTGCTGATTCGCACCTCACAACTTTCAAAGCATGCAAACTTCTAACATGATATAGGAATGCTTTCATTAAAAGCATCAAAATTTTCACATCATAATTCCATCTCCCTAATTGTTTCTAGCATAAGGAGAAATATATCACCACATTCGTAGTTTATTACTGTTGCAGTCAAGAGTATACAAAAGTCACTTCCACTTCTAGGCCTCACTTTGCACGGTGGTGAGGAGACAGGCTCCTTGGATCCTCCCAGTTCTAACAGTCCTCACACAAGATGTGCTACTAATTTTTAGCCTGGAGGAGTTTATCCATGAACCACAAGCAAAAAAAAAATGAGAAGCTTCCACATTTTGCAGGCTTGCCACCCATTTACCATTCAGAAGAGTCCTTGGTCCACTTCAAATGCCCATCTTTGGCAATGCACATTTCAGAGAGTTATCAAAACCAGGTCTAGGCACCAACCCACTTGGAGGGTAAAGGCCCACAAGATTATAAAACAGTGCACTGATTGTCACACCCCATTACTACCAAGTTTATCTTCCTATGACAAATGTCAGACTGTGGAAATTCTAAGACTAGAATAACACCTTCAAAGATGGCCTGCTGTCAAAGTAAACACCATAGTCTTACTCTAATACGGTACTACACTTTCAGAAACATTCAACATACATTTACTGGGCACATACCCTGTTCCAGTTGCTATAGCTCCTACAGAGAACAAATCAGACAAGATGCATGCTTTTAAAGGACTTAGATTCCATAGTGGAAATAGGAGAAGAAAGGAAGACAAAATAATAATGAATCAAGAAACAACAGAAAGAGTATCAAAGCATGACAAGTGCTTTGCAGTTAATTAACTTTGATGAGATAGCAAGGGGTAGCTTAGTCTGGTCCTAAAACAGATGTCTCTGAGGAGGCAATCCATTGAATCTAGGTGACAGAAAGGTGCTGCCATACAAAAGCAACTGATTGATGTTAGCCATAGAAGTAGGGGAAACCACCTCAGGGTTACAATTCCATGTCCAGGGTGTCATGTCTACCTTCCCATCATTCTTGCCAAGTCCTGACCCTTGCAGACCTAAAACCCACAAAAGCTGCAGGAAGAAAGCTGGAAAGAAGTCATACCCCTTCCTGACTCTAGATTCTTCCAGTCATGTGTCATGCCTGAGCTGCCCAGCAAGGATTAGAGAGAAAAGGTTTGATCACCAATATGAACTAAACTGCCCACAGCTGAATGTAGAAAAATGCTTCACTATCAGTATGACAGGAACACTGATCAATCAGGGCAAAGGAAGCAAGGTTGAAGAAATGTCCCAGAGTTCAAGCCATGTTAGGCATTGTAGCTGCAAATGGCCAGTCCACTTGTCCTAAAGGTGTGGTGCTAGGTTCTTCCCAACACACTGGAAACATCTTACTATTTAACAATCAGTATGGTAATAAGCACTGGAGCATATGAACTGAAAATCAAACACTGGTTCATATGAGAAAGGATCAGGAAATTTGCAAAAAAAAAAGCACAGTTGGAGTCAGTGTTGGTTTAGGTGAGTTATACAGAGGTTACGTAAGGATATATACAGATTCTGGCTATGTGTAATGCTTTCAAGTTAAATAGACATTAAAATTAAAGTAAGTAAAGAGATTCTGATTATGTGATCATGGCTTCTACCATTTTTATTGATATAAAACAAAACCTACGGGGAAAATTAAAGTAGTCTTGGATTTTTTTTCTTCTTTTTTCCTTTTTGTATATGAATGCCGTGACTGCTTTTTTGTTAACATCTCACACTATCATTGGAATTTTATTTCTATAAAAGATGTGAAAGTTCAGAGATAAAAACCTGGATTCTCAGCAATAGAAAGGTTAAAAAAATTGAAATTGGAAGAAAACATAAAGAAGATACATAAGAAATACGTGTCAGGAAAGATGAAATCTAAAATCTAAAATCCAGGTGCACAAGACAAAGCCATGCAAGACTGCACCACTGGTGTAGGTGTTAAGTGTTGGGCAAAGTTTACTGTGGAACCCTAATATCTATTAGCAAGCAATTAACAGATGATATACTATCTCCTGAGGCTTCCTACAGACCTTTCATACTTTCTGAACAACTTTTACAGTTAAATGTAAAGCATATCAGATTAAATGTAGAAGATAACAGTTGACAGGGGAGAGAAAGTTCACCTACTGTGAAAAGCAAAATTCATCATTACATAATGGCACTTTACTTATTCACTTCCTCAACTTTCTCAAACAGAACAGAAAACCAGGAGGAAGTTTTGTTTAAAAAAAAAAAAAAGTCTCGAAATAACAAAAAAAAAGGTCCCAAAGGTCATGTACTAATAAAACTTGAAGACTGACTTGCAGGAAAGTCCCCTCAGTTCTCTGGCAGAGCCTATTTACTGTTCAACACTATTCTAAAGATTGTAATTATGTGTCAATTAATAAGAGTTTTAAAGCTATCACCCAAAGTGGGGGGAATGCACAGACTGGGCATTGGCATATTCACAGTAGTAGAAAAAGAGAGCTGGAACTAAAAATGGGGGGCTTAAAAGAGACCAGCAAAAAAGGCATTCCTACTGGAGCACTGTCCCCAAAGTTAACATGTCCGCCACAGTTAACAAAGCCCTTAGGTATTAGCACATACAAGAAGTGATGCTTAGAATTCTAACCTTATAATGGAAGCATATTCCAACTCAAAACTCAAAATGCTTAAGGAAAATGGGAAAAGTAAGAAGGTTTCAGGTATTAAAATTGCTCACCAAAGACACAAGTTAGAAGAGCCAATGTTCTATCACCTTTAGTTGTTATAGATTTGGGATATATGCCATTGGAAAAGTAAGCTTTGCTTTGTTTGTGAATATGATTCCTTCTACTGCAATACAGAAGCACCATCCATCCCAGGATTTATTCATTCCCTAGTAGACAATCACATCTAAACTCCATGCCCACTGATATTTTTTCCATGGTCACACAGGAAGTTTACAGATCAGAAACCCTGCAAATAAGTCAGTGTTATCTTTTATCTCCTTCCTTAAGTTAATCAGGAGACTCTTGTTTCATACGTGAGATGAGACTTTAGAGTTTAAAGTAAGATTAAGAACTGAGGACAGGGGATGGGGATGTAGCTTAGTGGTAGATGACTTGCCTAGTACGGGTGAGTCTATGGGTTCCATCCCCAACACAGAACAAAAAAAAAAGCAACTTGTATTACCGGAGGATAAACTATTTTTACAGTAAAGGGACAAAAGCATTGGCTATGGCAAAGCTATAGCAATCAATTTCATTTATGATGCCAACTTAATATTAAAATTGAGAAGACCTAGGGGTTTGACTCAGTAAACACCATTTGAAAGTTTAAGATACTCAGGAAAAGAAAGTATCATGGGAAAGGATTCTTGAAAGCAGACATGAGCCCTTATAATCACAACAGATCAATTTGGACATTTCATATTTAGTACTTGGAAGAACTTTCACAAAATGACACATTGCACAAACTAGGCGCAGAGCACTTTCTATGTGGTATCCTCAAGGGGGTTTGCACTCACACAATTAGATGATCATCAAAACTTAGTAATAAGACCATCAAAAATCAAGTGTAACTCAATACAAGGGCAAAAAAAAAAATCCCCTCTCCAGAAAAGGGAGAATGTAAATTTTAAAGTAAATAAAGAGGGAAAAGAATAACTTGTTATTCAAAAAAACCTACTCTTCTTCCTAGTGATCTTCTTCAGTACCCACCTGTTATCCTCAAATTTTAGAACCCTGATGAAGCATAAAAGTCAACCTGAGCATGTGCAGAAACATAGCTCTATATTGCCCCCTAGTGCTGGCCAGTTCCACTTCTCTTTAGGCTAAAAACAACAAGGTGAGTAGTTCCTCTACTTCAAGTTACTTCCTGTTACCAGTGTCCAGGAGCTATACATAGCCCAATCGTCTGCCCACAGATTAGGAAACAACTAGGCTATTTTTAGCATCATGCATCTTAGGAATGGAAATGGCCCAGCCTCAGATGCCAACAATGGGTGTGGTCTTGGCTTAATGAATTTACCTCTTCTTAGGGTGTGAACCTACTCAGTAAAGTGACCAATAACCACAGGATGCCAGAAAGCTCTGGGGGTCCATTGTAAAAGAATGATAGTATGTAGATCACAAGACAGACTCAAGGATTGGACAGAAAAGCACAGACAGCAAGGGTATTCAGGAGATGCCAAAACACGGCAGTAGGAAAAATTATATGAGACCAGAACAATAAAAGACAAAACCAGAGGCTAGGAATGTTGTGCACTCTTGTCATATGGAGAAGCCTATCTAGCAAGAAGCAATATTCTGCACAGGGCATTTATTTTACAAGAGAAAGAACAAAGGTTGGTCTGATCTGCTTCCTGCCTGGGTACAGCTGGTGCTGTGGCTCCTTTGATCACTTTCTCCCAGCCCTCTGCAGGTCCTGTGATTAGAGGTAGATCCCCAGGCTGCCCTTTGATCAGCAGCTCAAGGAGCCTGCAGGTGCCATGCGCCATCACATTAGCAAGTTGTAAGGAGCAGCCACCTTAATACTGGCTGACAAATGTGATCATATGTCTTGGCCCACAAGCAACAGATACAAATAATGTCCCAGGAACACTTACTTTATCTACTTTTGTACTCTAGAACTTTTTGTGCTTTCTTAAAGAGTAACTCTTTATAGAGCTTAAATGCAGAGTTGAAGCTTTAAAACACTCCCATTCATAAAGAAAAAGTCACTGGGACATAAAAGTAGAATTCACTTCACTTTGCTTTTCCAGGTATGGTGCTTATGTTATCTCACCTGGTTAGTGAAATGAGAGCATCCTTGCATTGTAAACAGATGACATACAGAGAAGGAAAACATGTACATTTCTTTTCAAATAACAGTTAAAGCCACCACTTGTAAACAGAGTGTTTAATATTCCAATTTTAGACAGCCTACATTAACATTGTGGTTTCATGTGCAGTATAAAATTTCTATTTACAAAGGATTCTCAAAAATGACTTCATAATGGTAGATCAAGAGAAAAAGAGTTTAGAAATTGAATGATGTAAATCATATGGGGTTCAGAGGCTAAGCAAATTACACACCCCGAAGCTTCCCTGGCTTTATGAAAGGAGCCTTTCTACAGCTCTGTGCAATCCCAGCCCAAGGGAACTTGCATTTGAGAGTTTTCTAAACATTTCAGGTACACTTGAAAGCTGAAAGTAATTCTCATTTCCTATGCAGGATTAAGTCGTTTCCAGCACACACAAAATAGCAGTCATTCACTAACACATACAAAAAAAAAAAAAAAAAACCACACCACCAGAAAGGTAAGTACTTGGAGTACAAAGGCAGTTTAAAAAAAGAAAGAAAGAAGGAAAGAAAGAAAGAACGTAAGCACAAGAAAAGTACTTTTTAAAATTTTCCTAAAATACGTCCACCCAGCCTCTTGACTTCTACAATTATCCACTTATTGATTAATTGGTGCCTTTCCACCTAGAGTGCTTCACTTAATGCGATCGATACATTTCCTGATGCCCCCACCGTCACCATCCCCCCAAAAGCCAAACATTCCAAGACTCATTCATTTTGGATCCGCTTCTAGAGGCAGTTCTTGAACTTCTAACTCTGGCAATTCGCGATCCTGCAATGTGCCTGTGAACTGACGTTCACATCGCTCCCAGAATGTCCTCTCCCCGGCTGAGGCTGCAGTGGCACTCACGTTGCCCTGTTAAAGAGTTTTGTGGCAGCTCCCGAAGTTGCAAACTACATCTAACCTCCAAAAGTCCACGCCAATGAACACAGCGCACATTTGCATGGATAGAGAGACTAAGATACCCTCGCGGGCTGGTCTACATCACACAACAACAACGCACAATGCCAACGTTAACACACACAGCGAGAAACAAGGAGGGGGAGCTTGGGGGAACAGACTCACCGTTCTGTTCCTTGTTGCTGGAGAACTGGAATTTACTACTCAGGTTGGACTCAGCTTGAGTCCCGAGAATCTGGCCGACCAGGGCAGATGTCAGCAGGAGAAGCCCGAAGAGGTGCATTTGGCTGAGTAGGGCGAGAGCTCACTCACGGCGGGCACTTGGGAAGCGGCGACTCCCGAGTCTTTCACCACCGCCAGGGGAAGGCTGCACTGGGGTGGAAGCGCCGAGCCTGCTCTGGCAGCAGAGAATCGCAGGGTAGTTTCCACATAATCCCATCCAAAACTTTTTCCTAGAGCCCTCTTCTGTGTCTCCAGTTTTTGAAAAGGATCAAAGCAAAACCTGGACCTGAACCAGTTTCCCAAGGTTTAAACAAATCCTGAGCTGTGCCGAAGTGGTGGGGGTGGGGGTGTAGGCGAGGGAGGAAAGAGGGGGTGGGGACGCGGGGGAGCCGGAGGAGCGGCGAAAAGTCACCAGCAAGTTGCTGGGAGCACCTGTCAGTTGGGGGGCCTGGACAGAGGCAAAAACTCAAGGGTCGCGCCAAGTCAGTCTGGAAGCCAGTTCCGCGGCGAGCAGTTTCTGATCAATAACAAAGCTACCAATAGAGGTGGCTCTCCGGACGCCCCTCTCCCCGCCCCACCCCCACCCCCACCCCCGAAGGGGGAGGGGGAAGACACCGGGCGAGGGCGCCGCGCGGGTCCCCGGGGCCGTAGCGCCGGAGCGGGGCTGGGGGCTGCGGGCCCGGGCGGCCCGGCGCGGGTGGAGGGGCCGCGGGACTCCTGCTCGCTGCCCCGCACGCACTGTGCGCAGGTCCCGACCGCCGCAGCACAGATCCCAGCACCTGGCTTGAGTTTTCCGCGACCAAAGTTCACCTTGTGCGGGCGCGTCCTGGGCTCTTCGAAGCCTAGGGAAGTCCGGCAGCTCCGGGTCACCGTGGGGCTCCGATCGGGCCCCGTCCCCTCCCCCACGCCTGGGGCTCGGCGCTAACCTCGGGGCTCCGCGCGGCGTCTCGGAGAGCGCGGGGCGGAGAGGGAAGGCCGGGCGGCCCGGAGGATCTGGCTTGTCCCCTCCCCTTCTCTACCTTCCCCCCGCCGCGGCAGTCGGGAGGTGGGGGCCGTAGGCCCAGCTCGGGCGGAGCGGGGGAGGCAGAGCCACTGTCCCGCGGGCGGCCGAGGGGGCGGCGGGGATCGGCGCCTCCGGGAGGGGCGACCCCGGCCGCTTAGCTCGCGCCGGCCGGGCCGCCAGCTGGCTGTCCAACAGGTGCTGGCACACACCCGGGGTGCTGCGGGGCTCGCCTCAGACGGGACCCACGCGGGCCGGCGAGGAATGCCGCCAGGGCGGCCCCCGGTTTCCTTTCCCCAGGGCGCCCTGTTCCGGAGTAAAGAGCACGAGGGGTGGTGAAGGGTGCTGCGAACGCAGAAAGAAGTGTGAAAGAACTTCCAGAGACCCTCCTCCTTGACTCGTCTTTACTTCCGAGGGGATCCCCATTCGAGGGACTGTGCCAGGCAGGACCCTTGCCCAGAGTTTTTTGACTTGAGGAAAAAGGAAAATTGAATTCAAAGATTATCCTCCAATGCGCAGCTTTCTGAAGCAGGATGGAAAAAGCAAAAGTCAAACTGCTGAAACAGTTATATTCATTCAACAAATACAGTCCTGTATTTATTGAATGCCTAATGTACCAGGTGCTGGTGCTGGGAGCTGGGGCCCGCAGAGATGAAATGAGACCAGCATCTGCCCTGGGGAAACTAATTGGCCAGCATTAAATTAACATCAGGCTCTTCTGGAATTACGCCCAGGGACACTCAGAATGGCCCCTGGTCTAACATACCTTCTATAGGTTTTCCCACAATTCAGTTTCTACCAAAAGGAAGCCTCCCAGACGCCAGAGTAATAGAATCTTTTGCCTTTATACGCAAGATGCTTGAGAAAGCACCGAACTCCTCATATGGCAATGCATGCTGGGACTACTTAGAGGGGTTCGTGCTGAGACCTAAAGTTCTCAGGGGGTTGTCTAAAACGAAAAAACATGTCAGCATGGACTATGGTGGTTCCATGTGTGCTACATGTGTCTGTGATAGGATCAAGTGTACTTCCCTTATCGAGGAGCAGAAAATCCTTGTGAACGTGTTGAAGGCACAAGCACAGAGTAAGAAAACTAAAGTGAAGCCTTGGGGGAATTTTTTTTAAAAGAATCAGAACAAAAAAAAATGATAATAATATCAGGCAAATGCCATGGCAGCCAAATTGGAAGCATCACCCAACCTCTGTTAAGCAAGTCAGTGCAAGTAATCCAACCACAGAGACCATTGGGACTGAGATAGAACCAAGATAACAATGTTCCTAAAACTAAAGGTGGTTTTTGAGCAGAGATATATATACTACTGGAGCAAACCGAAAGCTGACCATTCCTCTGCCAAGCTAAAAATGCCAATCCATCTTTCTACACTTGGACACCCATAGAGGCCAAACAACCAGACTTCTCTGCTTGGAATATTCTCCTTATTTCCCTCTTGAAATTTGGGGTCTACAGAAGCAGCTCAGTGGTGGAGCATGTATGTGTTTAGCATGTAGGAGACTCTTGGTTCCACCCCCAGTACCAAAAATTAAAATATAAAAGAAAATTAAAGTAAACAATAAATTCTACTGGGCTTATCTGCCCTTTGAAATCTTCACCAACCAGTCTCCTTCATTCATTCTTTTCCTTTTACCATTTCTACCTTCAGAGTACTGAATATGAAAGCAAATAAGGCCCAGTCTTTGACTTTAAGGCATTTATAGTTTAGTGGACACTGCCTTGTGACTTTATTCGTCTTAGCAGCTCTTCCACATCACTGAGAATCCACATTTTCACAATAAATGTGTTCCAAAGTTGTTTTGTAAATATATGAAGACGGGGAATGGTTCACCATTTTAATATCGCAATGGAACATGTGAAAGACGTGCCTTCTGAATCCATTTTAATCTATTTGTAACATAAGTCATTATTCTTTAGTGTTTCCAATTTTGTAAGTTTAGTTTTGTAATCAGGACTTTTTTAATTGTGGTTGTTGCACGTCCATAGAGTCAAGTTTCCTGACCACCCACGTGGAGTGTATGTGTGTGTCTGCAGTTTTAATCCATTGGCTCTAACAAGACTATAAGGGTGATGACTACTCTTTATTTTGTATCATTTCATATTGGCTAGAACAGTGCCTGGCACAGGGGGATAATAAATAAACACACTTGACTGACTGACGGGTTTCTTTATTGGAGTCACTTACATTTTCCCTGGAATTTCAGCATGAAGGTTGTATTTGAAAAGTTACAGATGATCTAGAATAATACTCCATCTCTGTATTTCACCTCATCCATATTCTACAGATTGATTTGACAATTACCTTATAAATAAAGACTGCCAGGTGCTCCTGGGTGACCCCTAGACAAAATCACATCCACATTGGCTGGTTTCCTTTCAATGGACTTGCATTGTCTTTGTTTGAACTGCCTTACCCTTTGGCATTGTCTGCTGTTTTTAACACTTTATTCTCTGCCTGTGTTCCTGTTCCATTTCACTTAAAACCTTTCCTCGAAAACTGAAATCCTTGCGTTGGAAGTGATATTTATGAAATCCAGAGCCTGTGCAATTACTAAATAATATATTTTGAATGAATTTGGCTTTGTTTTGGCCTAAGGCATTTTCCTTAAGGAAAGGCATCTGTCCCACCAACCAAGAAAAAATAATTTTAGACATTCTTTGTGGTTTTCATGTTTTCCTAAACTTAGGAAGGACTGGCTATCCTACTGCCTGAATGAAGAGCACCACCTATAACTCCTACTGGAGAGCATAAAGGATGTGCTTGGTTGTTAACCATGATTATTTGGGGGAGGGGAAATATGTGTCGCTATTAAAAAAATTTTTTGTACCAGGGATTGAGCCACATCCTAGCCCTTTTTACATTTTATTTTGAGACAGGGTCTCACTAAGTTTCTCAGGTATGTTGCTGTGACTGGCTTTAAACTTGAGATCTTTCTTCCTCAGTTTCCAAAGCTGCTGGGATTATAGGAGTGTACCCTGGTGCCTGCTTCTTTAAGAGGAATAAGATGGTTGCTTTTTGTATTTATTGTCATCCGTGGACTTTGGTGGACAAGCCCAGACACCAGTTATAAATTGAATTTTTTTAAATCAGTGAGTTACAATTATGCACATTAGTGGGATTCATTATGGCATATCCATGCATGTGCGGGACATAATTTGATCAACCTTAGTCCCCAGTTCCTTCCATTTTCTCTCCCCTCCTCCAGCCAGGTCCTGCTTGCATTTGGGGGAATGAAATCTACTAAATTATGCAATGTCCATGTATTAATATACCATAATGAATCATATATACATCATATATATAATTATAACACATATATACACATATATAATTATAATACTAATTAAAACAACAATAATAGAAGGTAGATAAGTAGAGCAGAGCAAGTGGAATAACCTTTAGATACTCATTAAAACCAGAAGTACAGGGACCATGGAACATTTTTGCCACAGAAAATCAAATAACACAAATTTTCTTGCTCTAATTCTGTTTCAATATGCACAGAGAAACATACGCACACACATGCACACACACATACACACTCAGGCATACATGCAAAGTTATTTTAAGACTTTTCCCAGAACGCTTGAGTATTTTGGTAGCAGGTAATTAGGCATGCGTTCCTAAGAAAGCTTTGTCCTACCTAATGGCCCATTGTGTTTCCAAAATGGATATCCAATAAGGAGCAACTTTATATACACAGAGAAAAGGCGGGACCAGGGAAATGATTAATAAGCAAAAATTGCCACAGACCACAGCAGAAATAATAAAACACACTTTTTTCTTCAAGTATCAGGTACCCTCACCCTCAGTGTATCTTCTCATCTGAAAAAAGTATCTCCTGTGACAGATGAAAGATATTTGCTAAGGCCCTGTTCTCCAAGGAGCAGATACACTTTTTAATTCTGTCTTTTTGTGCAAAAGGGGTGGGAAATGGGGATTTAAAGGTGTGTGGACCAAAGTAATGGATGAAAAGGATTACTTTCTGTGGACTTTATCATTGAAGTAAAGCTGCTGCATTTTGAAATTATGATTGGATACGCACAGATTTTTCCAAATATCTCAGAAGTGTTTGTCTGACTCAGAACTCAGAGAAAGTAAGTAATCAGAAACTACAGCCCCCAAAAGGCAAGCCCTGGTAACCTTGGAGCCACCACAACAAAAGATCATTTCACTACGAGATGGGAGATCAGAAACTGCCTGACTTTACCACCAACAAAACAGTACAGCCTTGATCTATGGATCCTCTCTGCCCCTGGGTTTCTTTTTCCTCATGTAAGAAATGTGTGTTGAATTCTTTCTGGAATCTTAACTATTTTAAAGCTCTTCAATTCTGTGAACTATGACAGGTAATGTTGGCACTGATTTTTCAACTTCATTGTGTTTCTGTGATAATGAATATTACAGCAGAAGAGGTCAGAGACCTCTTCATGGCTGGCAAGAGAAAAACGAATGGGCACTTCTTCCTAAAGTTGTCCAACCAAAGTAATCCAGTTTTACCTGCTGTTACTATGATTTGGCAAGAAATGCTACTGAAAAAAAAAAGAAGTGTTGGGGGATAGTGTTTGAAAAACACTGGCTAGGGCAAATATCAGGAATTTCATTGGTTTTGAGGACACTAAATAAACTAAATGTGTGGTTAATTTTTAATACATGATCGGTATGATAAGAACCTCCAAAGAGGTAAACCATGGCCCAAGTAGAATATCAAGGTAAGGAGAAAAAGCAGTGAACATAACAGAGCTGTAAATAATAAGAAAAAAATATTGTTAGCCAAGAACAAATGGCCAATCTCATACTGTTCTATAGAGTCACACTGGTGGAATGCGAAACAATTTGGAGAGCAAGGAGCATCCCATAAAAATGTGAACGGCAACCCAACACTATGTTTGGCCATGTCCGAGAGTCAATATGATGTCATTTTTTTCTCCCTGGAAATCATTTGTAGGATATGAAGGCTGTTGTCTGCCTTGTGACAAATCATAGTAAAAAGGTCAAGTCACAACCACAGATCTTCTTTCTCAAATAGTGACCCTCTTATTTCAAAGGTCATGGGAGAAGGACCCTTTCACTTTGTGATCTTTGTTTCAAATGCAACCCTTTCCTTGGCTATTTGCCTTTGTAAAAGAGGTTGGATGGTCTCCATCCAGTACTTCATAGTAAATATTTAAAAAATGTTGCTGCATTGTATGCAGGTATCAAAATGTCATACTGCACCCCATAAGTACATACAATTACCATATGTCAACTATTTTTTTTTCCAAATAAAATTAAAAGTTGCTGTGGACTAACAGAAAGGAAACTAGGTCTTTAACAACATCAAAAGTGCTCTGGATTTCTTTTGAAGTTCAAGATAGACCAAGATATTTTTGCCCCCTTTTCTATCATGATTATTACTTTTTGCTGCCTGTATCATTTTTATAACAATGAAAGTACCTGTTCTCTTCTTATAACAGTCTTGACAACATTTTTATGACATTATGCACCTTTCCCAAAATTTCTTTTTGTCATCATGATTTGCATGTGTATTTCTGGAATCTTTCTGTACCACCTTTTCTGCTTTCTTATCAGCTAAATCCTCTTTCAATTGTCCTCCATGATATTGGAGGCAGAGCGGACTCTTATTTTCCTCTTGCAGGTTGCTCTAAATGATATACAGATAAACAAAAGCAAACCAAGGAAAACAAGAAGGAGAAATTTATTCATGCTCAAATTTATTTTTTGAAGTATCTATCATGTCCAGAAACTGCAAATATATTGATATATTTATTTGCTTTTCATTTGATCTTTCCATCAATCCTTTGAAGAAGGTCATGTTTACCCTCATTTTACTGCAGAGAACTGAATCCAAATTAAGAACACTCGTTTTTCCAGAGTGACAGGATTAATGACAGGTAGAGTTAATGTTTGACTTCAGATCCTTCCCGTCTACTCCTGTGCTTTCACCTTGACACCTTTAGGCCCTGAACTTTGGACAAAAACATTCTTGCTTAAGCTTTCTTATGTTTTTCCTCTAACTTTTCTTCACAGTGACTCACAGTCTTCCCCTGTGTTTAATTTGAAATGGGCTAGGTAGGCAAACTTTCCCACATGTTCAAGATCACTAATACAGCACCAGACAGCTACCTTTCTGGGATAGCCCAAATGAAATGTTGAGGAAGCATGAATGCTGGCCACTTGGGGCAGTGGTGGTGACTAAGGCCCCCGGGCAGCTGGCCTTGGGGTTGAAGCCCACCCAAACTGTGGGCTTGCATGAGGATACTGTTTATCCAGGCCAGCATTAGTCATCCAGTGAATATCTTAGCCCAGACCATCTGCAGGCAGTTATAAGACTCTACCTCCTTGTCTTTGAGGACAAAGGGAATAAATTATCATTCCTCCCTTCCTACTCATGATGGCTACTGAATTGAAGCATCGTGACTGGAAAGAAATGCACTGTTTTCCAAGTTGTCCCTTTAAGGAATCAATTTACAAGTAATTATAGATATCAATCTAGGCTTCTCTTACTTATCCAACTCCTACAGGTAAAATGCTACAGGCTCCTTTTCTTTCTTCTTCTTTTTATTTTTTTCAAGTAATCAACAAAGAAACCTTTTCTTTGTTTTTCTTTAATTAATTTATCAAAAAGAAAAAATATTTTTCCAACTTTACGCAAACGGTAAGCATCCCATTTACACAATAATTCTAATAATTACACATGGCCTTAGGATATATAATCCACCTTCACTAAAATTTAAGTGTCATAGATGATTTTTTAAAATTTTTAATTTGTTTTATTGGTTCATAATAGTTATACCTGATACAATTTATTGTGACATAGCTATAAATGCATTGAGTATAATTTGCTCCAAACCATTCTACTCATCTTTCTATTTATTTACATTTTTAAAAAAGAATAGTGTATTGTAGATGTTAGTCTAGGGTTTTCTTAGGCTGTATGGTGAGGAAAATTTACATCTCCATTGATAACTTTACAAAGGTATTTTTAGATTAGTTGGAGTTATTCAAAACACAAAGACAGCTACATGAACTGACTCATGACTTGTTAAGCCCTCAGGGTAGCAAAAGTCTTCAACTGAAATTCTTATTCCACAGATAAATTCCATTTGTGTCAGAGAGAGTATACCATGTGAAATGTCCCACTAGTCAGCAAGTGTAAAAATTACCTCTATTTTTTTTTGTTGTTTCATAAATGGCTCTTAAATCACACACAAAACTAAATACATAAATTGAGAATCGGCTACTTATTATTGCTACTATTATTCATATTAATTGAAGCAAATGATTGTCCTATGCTTCTATTAAAAAATGATATCTTAAGAATTCAAAGCACTTTGTAATATCCTTTTCTTTCTGCCTAGTTAGATTTCTACTTGAAGATTATTATCACTGTGTACAACCACATTCAGCATTCTCAGATCTGCTAATGGGAAAAATATTTCTCAGAATCTGTTTGGTCTGTTATACAAATTATCTATTGCCTGGTTTGGGTGCTATGGAAGCCCACCTACTTTCATTTTATGCTTTGGAGAACAAAAATCATTTTTTATTGTAAACTGACAATTTGCATATGTATAAACTTATAAAGTACAGAGCAATGGTATAATTTATGAATACAATTTGGAATAATTAAATCAAGCTAGTTAACATGTCCATTGCCTCAAATACTTAACATTATTCATGGTAAGAAAATTTGAAGTTTACTCTCTTTTAACAGTTTTGAAGTGCATAATTCTGCTATTAACTATGTCCTCTATTTTGTGCAACAGAACTAAATATGTATATTTTCCTCCTGTCTGAGAATTTTTACCCTTTGACCATAGTCTCCTCATCTCTTTTGCCCCTAGCCTCTGTAACCACTATTCTACTGTGATTCTGTGAGTCAGAATGTTTTAGATCCCACATATAAGTGAGAACATGTGGTATTCGTCATTCTATGCCTGGTTTATTTCACTTAGCATAATGTTCTCTAATTTCTTGCATACTTTCACAAATCACAGAATTTCCATCTTTATTTTAAGGCTAAATACTATTCTAGTATGTCTATATACACCATTTTCTTTTTCCATTCATCTACTGATGGACACCTAGGTTGATTCCACAACCGAACAAGCGCTGTGTGAACAAATGGGTACAGACAGCTCTTGGACAAACTGACTTCAAAGCTTTGTGGTAAATTCTTATAATGGGATTGGTGAATCTAATGGTAAATTCTGCTTTAGCTTTGGGAGGAAAAATGTTTTCCGTAATGGCTGTACTAATTTACATTTCCTTTAAGAGTGTACAAGTGTCCCCTTTTCTCCCGCTCCTTGCCAATGTCTGTTATCTTTTGTCTGTTTAATAAAGGCTGTTTTGAGGTTGTAAGATGATACCTTACTGTGGTTTTACTCTGCATTTCCCTAATGCAACTGAGCCACAGAGAGGTTTTGTAACTTGCCCAATGTCACAGAGTCTATAAGTATTGAAACCTACTTGATTATGACTGTTGATCCTTTTAATGTGTTATTGAATTCACTTTGCTAGTATTGAAGCCAGAATTTGAATTAAAGCACCTGCCTCCAGAGCTGGCATTATTAGCCATTATAATTTTATTACCCCATATCATCTAACACAGTGATAAATATGTAGGGCCTCAAAAAATACATTTCAAACTTATTAAGTACATATTTACATTAAGCATTTGGTGTTTATTTTATAACCCCACAGTATTCTAGTCAAAAATATAGAACTTAAAATTCTATTGCCATCCACAAAACATAAATCATCCTGATTTTGTCTGATATCAAAGGAATGGTTCCACAAGCACATAGGAAACAGGCATTTGGTCAACAAAAATGTCACAATAACTTGACTGAATACTCTTTTTAATGGGTCTAGAATGAGAAATGAATCTTCTGAAACCATATGAAGGAAAAAGGATCTAGTGCTCTTTTCTTAGTAATAAAACCTTGCCATAAAATCACCATTAACGTGTTGCCAGTTCTGACAACCTACGATGAAGGAAATACATGAGGTCTATTCAAATACACTTCTGAAGGACAATAGCAGGGAAAAAATAAGTAAATGCAATGACTTTCTATTTTCTGGTGAACATGAGAACTGTAAGTCGGAGACATGGTTTTGTTACCACTAACTTTGAGATGACCACGGATTTTATACAAATAGCTTTCTAGCAGGAGCATTAATTCAAACCCTTAGGTCCAAGAAGTGACAATGCAAACAAAAATATTGTGACCTTCCAACGAGTTTTCCCTTATTTTGCAGTAAAGTAAAGGAAAGTAAGATACTGAGTGGTTAAAAAGTGAGTCCAATACCATGCAGGTGATAAGTGACAGACCTGGGATTTGAACTTGAGTTGGCTGATCGAGAGTCCATACACTTGACCATTCCATCACTAAACCTCATTTAATAGAAGACATTCAACCACTATTTACAGGCAGTGTGAATTACCAATAAATATTCAATCACTGACGTGCACCAGTCATCTAATATTTCCAGCATTAGATTTGGTATCATTATATATACACAACAACAGAATCTACTTCAGAAGTCTGTGGGAATCAAATAAGACAAAGTGAGCTGGAGCGGTGACTCAGCAGTGGAGTGCTTACCTGGCATGTGTGAGGACCTCATCTTGAACCCCAGCACTACATACACAACTAAGTGTCTGAGCAACGAAATCCAGATGGAAAACTAAATAAAATTAGTTCTCTCTTTCTCACTTTCTCTCTCCCTCTCCCTCTCTCTCTTTAGAAAAAAATAAGACAAAGTATGTAAAGCCTTTGGTACAATGCTCTGCATATTTTAAACATGCAACACCTGAAATCAACTGTGCAATTGTATTTTATTTACCTGTTTTGTCCCATCATCTCATATGTGGAAGACCAATAAAAATTTAAATATCGTGTATAAGATATATAATATATTTATATAAGAAGATAATTATAATATAATAATAACTATTACTTTAATAATATATATAAATTCTAGATTATGATTTCTAACCTGTTATAATGTATCTGTGTCAATTTCACTGAAATAATTGCAGAATTGAAACTATTAATGAGCTAATTATGAGATAAACTTTTTTCCATCTTAATATTTCTGAAATTGAATGGAAGATATCTTAAGCAATTGATGAGAAACTCAGCAGCTACTTCTCTTTTTTCTCCCCAAAAGGCTCTTAATATTTCAACAACTAATTTTATGATGTATAGCTTTTTCAAATCTAGAGAATACTAAATAATTTTTTAAAATAAAGAAACCTTTTCCTGTCTTCTTTCCTCTTTTCACCATCACTAACTATAATACCAGAATGAGTCTCTGTCATCTTTCTAAAAACTTTGTAGCATAAATACTTACCGGTGCT
Source organism: Aplodontia rufa (assembly GCA_004027875.1). Lineage (NCBI taxonomy): Eukaryota > Metazoa > Chordata > Mammalia > Rodentia > Aplodontiidae > Aplodontia > Aplodontia rufa. Next base: position 65,888 of record PVKS010004606.1, read on the forward strand.
ATCTAACATCAATGGTTTCTTTATGGTTTTATTGATACATCCTCCCTGAAGTTCATTATCAACTTTTTATGGTTTTCTTTCCTTTCATCCTTTATTGTCATCTGTTAATCATCCCTGCTTTGTAACCTCATTCCTGTATCTAATACTGTGTGATATTCCACATTTAACATATACTTTAATATTTTTGATGAGATCAACAAAAATATAAAGTTGCCAGATTCCAATATACCCTTCCTGAATCTTCCTGGAAGAAACAGGATGATCAGCTACTTTTGATAGAATTAAGATGACAAGAGCCATGTGGAGTTCATTTTCTTGGTTGGCTGTCACTCAAAGTCCAGGATCTAGTAAAAGGAAGCACTAAATTATGGGAAACAGCAGTAAGCTGTAATGAGTTCACATCTAAAAGTCAAGAGAAAATTATGCATGTAATTTTATTTACTTGGTGAGCCAGAAAGAAGACTAGATAGTCACTCTCAAAAATGGAAGCACTGTCATATGTCTCTTTTTACAAATAATATGCTAACATTCATTCTAATATCAGAAAATATCACACTGCTGGATTTTTTATTGCTTTTTAAGGTACTAGAGTTTGAACCCAGGGATGCTTAACCACTGAGCAATAGTCCCAGCTCTTTATTTATTTAATTTTTGGACAGCCTCACAAAGCTGTTTCTAAGTCCTGGGAAATAGCTTGAACTCATAGTGTCTGACAAGTTTAAATAGTTAATTCTCTTTGATAGAGCTCTCTTACATAACACATGGTTCACAAATGTCTATTTAATAACCAAGCTCTTTAATCCAAGATGCCATCATTTTAAAAAGTAGTATCTAAGAAAATATCTTCTTTATATTTTGATAATATGTCAAATGCAATTATATTTTATTTTGAAATTTGCATTTTTAATTTACAGTTTGAATATATATTTGCATGTGAATGTATACAGTTATTAAATAGTAACTACTTACTACTGCTGCCTAGATTAAAAAATTGTAAGAGCCACCAAACTAAAATGGGATTTGAAGTATTGTGGTTTGATGAATATTCATACCTGAAGGACACTAATTAAATAAAATTAATTTTACATTTCATATGCTTTGGGAAATTTACCATGAAATCTTAAATATTAGCTCTGAATTAATACTTTATAAACGATGAAGCAAACATGACTTTTTTCCTATCTAGCACCAATTCATTGCTTTAAAAACTGCATATATGCTGATACTTTATTCTAAGAAATAATTAATAGCACAGTAATAACAAACTCCCTTAGTGAGCCCATATAAAATAAAATTACTTAATGACTTTTCAAGTTCATAAATATTTATTCTACTTAATGTCATATAAAAATACTATCTCTGGTGATATTTTTCTTATTGAATGGCATATTTTACCTAATGCATTTTATATGCAGAAATGATTCATTTATAGCTAGCATGATAAGGAGTTTTCAACTACAACTCCTTCAAATATCCATCATGCACTGATTGGGCAGAAAGTGTCATAGGAAAAAGGTAGCACATATTTTTGAAACGAAGAAAGAGTTTTCATTTGTAGTTTTATTTTCGAGGTTATAAAAATGCTGTGATATATACCAGTTGTTCATTCAGGATATTAATACAGTAAACAAAGAGGAAGAAGAAGAAGAAAAGAGGAAGAGGAAGGAGGAGGAGGAGGAGGAGCAGGAGGAAATGGAAAAGAAGGGAGATTTTCTTATTCCTAGTTTCCATAATTATAAAAATGTGATTTACTTGCTCAGTTTCAAGAGACTACCTATTCCCAACATTTCCTGATTTGATATTTAATTATTTTATTTTCTTTCCCTCTTCCTCTCTTTCTCTCTAAATAGAATATAGATAAGTAGCTAGTTGAATGATAGAGATGGTAGATATAAATATATAAGTAGATAGATAAATATGTGAAGATAGATGTAGATATAAATACATTCTCATATTCTTTATTGTGAAGAGATAAATTGTTAAAGACCATCATAAGGTCCAGGTCTTAAAGACATTTTTGTCTGATTACACATATCTCTAAAAACATTAACACTGGTTTATAACAAAGACACAAATAAAAACTTATTCAGGTAGGAAAAAAATAATGGGAAATCTAAGAAAAAATGATGGAAGGAAGCTCTCCTTTGGGAGGAAGATAAAAATTTTTCTAGTCAAAATATTCCTTTTTTGAGAATAATCTATTTAAGATTTCTATGTTGTTGCTCATCACTATCATTTGATATAAATAAAAAAATACTACAAAATGTGAATAGCCATTTTGTGTTTTGCCCTATGCTAGTGATTCTGCAGTAACAAGGCTAGGCTGTTTGAAATCCAGAGAGCAGCTTAAAAGAATGTTGATTGATGGGGCTGGCTATTGTTCTATACATATGCAAATCATGTTTGCATTAATATTAACATTTTCCAGGTACAAAAGGAAATATTTCCTTTATTTTTACATAATAATATGACAATGATTGTTAATATTCTTGAGATTTAAATATAAATTAAGGGCACTAAAGTTATTAAAACCTATGGTATGTCGCAATGAACTTATTCTTTGCCTTTGTATGAGTTGATATTATGCTGTTATTCATATTGATAACACCAGGAAGCACACAGAGGAAACCCAGCATTTGTTACTAGGGTGACCACTAGGCATATTTTAAAAGGAAAGCCACTATCAGGTATGCATAAATTTACTTTAGAATTGTTAAGAAATAGACATCATATTTAAAAATGATTGTTCTTTTTATTTTTAAAATTGCTTTGATTATCCTAAATAATTTGAATCAACTTATAAAATCCAATCCCCCAAATTCTAATGGAGTTTTTATTAAAAGTACTTTAAATCTACAGATCAATATAGGGAGAATTGACATCATAGTAACATCTAGTCTTCCAACCTGTGAGAACATTATGTACCTCCATTTAGTCTTTAGTTTCTCTCCAAATGGTTATAGTTTTCACTGTACAGATTATATGTTCAATTGTAAAATTCACACTGAAATAGTTTCAACTTTTTTGCTCTTATAAATAGAATGGTAAATGTGGAAATGTGGTTGGGTACCATGCTTTCTCTCCACTTTACATTTGCAGTTGATGTGTTTTTTTTAATGTATCTTAAAGGACATAAAATAAAAAGTTAAATATTGTAATGACAGCATAATTATATCTAGATTACAATGACAAACATGATATTGCTGCTTGTGAAATAAAAATAAAGAAAAAAATAAATAGAATGGTGTATTTTTTCAATTGTGTGTACCTAGTCAGCTTAAATAGTATCAATATCAAATTTTGTATAGTGATTTTTTTAAAGAGATAGGGACAGTGAGAGAGAGAGAGAGAGAGAGAGAGAAAATCAATTTTATTTAGTTTTTCATGTGGATTTCGTTGCGCCGAGACTTCGTTTTGCCGAGACTTCATTGTGTACATGGTGCTGGGGTTTGAACTCACGTACTCATGCATGCAGCGCAGGTGCCATAATTGCTGAGGCACTGCTCCAGCCCTGTATGTTGATTTTGTTCACCCAAATAATTTCACTTACTAATTCAACTAGTTCTTTTCTAGATTGCTTACGATTTCCTATGTACAGAATCATGTCATCTTTTTATAGGTTGAATGCAATCCCCCAAAAGATACTTGAAATCTTAGCACATAGTCACATCTATGAATGTGACCTCACTTAAACATAGAATCTTTGTAGATTTAATCTAGCTAAAACAGGTTATTAGTGTGGACCTTAAACCAATGTGACTGATGCCTTTATAAGATGACCATGTGAAGAAATGGACACACAGGAACATCATGCGAAGATGGAGGCAGAGTTTGGAGTTATACAGATACAAGCCAAGCAATGTCACAGATTGCAAGGCTTCGCCGGAAATTGCATGCTTCCTCTTACTTATCTTGTTCTTGCTTACATCCCTATAAACTGCTAAATTTCTTCTCCATAATTAATGTCCATCTACATATTAAGTCACAGCTCAGATATTATTTCCCTCTGGAAACTGTTTATGACCCCTCAATGTTGAGTTAGATGACCCTTCCTGATGTTTCTACAAGAGTTTGTGACCATCTTCATCGTGTTAGGCAGTTTTCCATTGTAATAAACTACCTGAGATAATACACCTGTAAATGGAAAGGTTTATTTGGACTCACAATTTTGTAGGTTGCAGTCCATGACCAGTAAGCCCTGTGGCTTTGGGCTTGCATTGAGGAGGCTCTTATGGCAATAAATATATGGTAGAAAAAGCTGCTCACATCTTGGCCAGGATTTGAAGAAGATATGAAGGGGCTGGGTTCCAACACCTTTCTTGGAGTACATCACAGGGATGTTAAGACCATCTACTAGGCCCCAACTCCAAAAACCTCCAGCACCTCCCAGCAGCACCACCAGGGGGATCACACATTTAACATCTGGGCTTTTGGGGGACAATCAAGATCCCAATTTAGCAACCATCATTTTACTTACTACACTGTTAAAATTATCTGTTTATGTCTTTATCACCCACCACACTCCTAAAATTCTTGAGTTAGTCATTGTATCCTAAAGGCAAGCACATGGTAGATGTTCACTAAATATTTGCTAAAAGAATGAATACTAAATGCATACCTGATCAATATGCACAAATAAAAGATGCTTTAAAATAGAAGAGCCCCAAAATATATTGGAGCTATGTTAATCTTATTAGTATAAATGATAAATATCCACAAATCCTTTTTAAAAATGAAAAAGCCCTTTAGACTAGATGTTTGTTGAAACCAAATTCTCCATATTCATTTATGGATGTACTTGTAGTAGAAGCGTAAATTAAAAAGTAAATTATTGTTACATCACAAAACTACTAGAAAGCACTTCTTTTTTTTTTTTTTTAGGAGAGAAGGACAGTGAGAGAGACAGAGAGAATCAATTTTTATTAAGTTTTTCATATGGCTTTCATTGCTGAAAATTGAATATTTAGCTGTGCACGTGATTGCTGGGGTTTGAACCCCGTGTACTCACCCATGCCGGGCAAGCGCTGTAATCACTGAGCCACCACTCCAGCCCCTAGAAAGGAATTCTTGAAAGTAGAACATGAAGCAAATATGAAAATTTGAGTCATTCTTATTATATTGCCATTATCATCTCCACAGAGCCAATGCAAACTATTGCTAATAATGTTTTTGATCAAATAACAATTTTTTCACAAATTGTAGGCTCTACTAACATGAAGTAGAAAAGATTAAAACAATAGATTTAAAATGTGTTTTCTTGGAAACTCATGGCGTGCAGTGAAATGTTAAGAGGGCCAATCTTATGAATACATCAACAATCTGATTTCAGATAAGAAATGTATATCACTAAGCCACTACATTCCCTGTTACTAGATTCGTAGCAATGTAGAGGAAAAAAGAAAAGAATATTTTAAAAAAATTTAAGAGTGGGATAGTGAGAGAGAGAGAAATAGAGAATAATTTTTATTTAGTTTTCCATGTGGTTTTCATTGCTCTTAAACTTTGTTGTGTGTGTGGTGCTGGGGTTTGAACCTGTGTCCTTGAGTATGCCAGGCAAGCTCGGAACTGCTGAGCCATGGCTCCAGCACCAAGATTTTCTTACGTTAAACATATTTTATATTAAAATGCCTTCTAATATATTCACAAAAACCTAAAAGCATTTTCTACTTAAGTGTTTCTAAGAATTATTGCTCAAAGGCATACATTAGATTAATAATCATTGGAATGCAATGAATTTATACTTTTAAACATTACTAATAAATTCTTTTCCATATCTTCTTCTTCTCATTAATAGAAAATTATACCAAAGAAGTATTATTGTTAATGTCATATAAGATCAACAAACTGAAACTTAATGCACACGTTATATATGTTGCCAAATTGTGGTTTCTATTTTAGTTTTATCAAAATAAAGAACACTGTACTGATGTAGGTTAGCCACTAGAGGGATCACTTTTCTGAAAGGATTATTTCATGTATGGTAATCAAGCACTAAATGCCTACTATGTGGTAAACTAAAACTGAAATGGAGAGATGTGTTTAGCTTTTTATGTGTTGGCAATATAGTGAGGAAAGAGTTTTAGAACTTAATTTTTATAATAAATGGAAAAGTTCTGTAAAAGAGAACTAGACTCCACAGATAATTAAGACCTTTCATGTATCTAATCAAATTAATACTGAGATCAAAATTTGGAATTTTCTAAGGTACACTAAAAAATCAATGTTTTTTGTTGCCAATTGACAATTTTCTATTCTTAAATTTGGTTTTAAAGTAAACCGTGCCCTGTAGAAAACTTTAACATTACTCATTGATTAAGGTTCATTAAATGGCTAAAGGATGCCACAATGTCTAGGTATTAAGGATTAACCAATAAATAAATGTTCTCTGCTCTTACCAATCACCCTTCAGTAGGAGCAAAGTGTGGGCTTGTATGCATCTCACTCTAGCACAGCATGGCAAGCACTATGTGAGACTAAGTGCAATTGCAGAGTATAGAAAAGAGGCTTAACAGACTGGGGTGCAGGGATGGCATTCCCGGAAGCACATACTCCTAAGCAGAGATATCGAGAATTTATGGGAGATATTTAGATAAATCAAGAGGAAAGAAAGTTCTAATCATAAATGAATAATTAATCATGGATTAAAATCCAGGGCAAAAAAGAGAATGGCATTGGACCAGTGATAGAAGCAGTATTATAATGTTACTAGCTCTTGGGTCCTAAAGAACAGGAGGGGTAAGCATGAAGCCCAGACAGGTACCCCAATATTTGCAAGCTTAGTATAGGGTTGGAGACTTCATGCTGAGGGCCTGGAGTGAGAAGAATGCCTTGATTCCAAGGCTGTTTTAGAGTGATAACTCCAGTTTCAGGCTGAAGACTGAACAACCAATAGCAATTTTAAACATTTTCATGGTATGGAGATAAATATTTGAGAATATGTGTTAAACCTGTTTTAAACATGGCACAATTTATACATGTATCAAAACTGCATTGTACTATGTGGAAAAATTATTCCTTGATATAAAACCACTTGTGGATCTCAACATAATAATACTTGGAGACTGTAATACTCCTCTATCACCAATAGTCAGATCATCAAAGCAAAAAATCAATAAGGAGATCTCAAATCTAAACAACTTCATAAATTAAATGGACTTAATCCACCCCAAATTGGCTGACTATACCTTCTTCTCAGCAGTATATGGATCCTTTTCCAAAATAGGTCATATTGTATTTCACAAAGGAAATCTCAACAAATATAAAAAAGTAGATATTATTCCATGTATCCTATCAGACCACAATGCCATGACCCTAGCAATTAACAGCAAAAATTATATCAGAAAACACACATATACACGGAGATTGAATAATACCCTATTAAATGTAGAATAGATCTGAGAAGACATTAGAACAGAAATCAAGAAATTCTTGGAAGTGAATGAAAATGAAGACACAACATACTGAAACCTTTGGGACAGCATGGAAGCATACTTAAGGTTAAAATTTATAGCACGGAGTGCATACATTAAAAATCAGGAGAGATCCTGCAAATCTCTACAAAAGGAAGAACAACAGAAGACAGGAAATAATCAAGATCAGAGCTAAAATCAATGAAATTAAGAACAACAACAAAAACAATAAAAAAATTGACAAAACAAAGAGCTGGTTCTTCAAAAAAATAAATAAAATTGACAGACTCCCCCCCAGTAAATCTCACTAAAAAAAGAAGGGAAATGAAGCAAATCAACAAAATCACCAAAGAAAAGGGAGCAATCACCACTGACCCCATGGAAATTGAAGAGATTATAAAAATATATTAAAAAATTACATTAGATAATCTGGAACATAGACACATTTGTAGACATATACAATATCCCCAAATTGATGCAGGATGATATTTAAATCCTAAACAGCCCACTATGAGGCACTGAAATCAATATAGCAATTAAAAGACTTCCAAGAAAAAAAGGCCAGGACCTGATGAATTCCCCACTGAGTTTTGCCACACCTATAAGGAGGAGCTAGCACCTTTCCTTATTAAGCTATTCCAAGAAATTTAAATGGAGGAAACTCTCCCAAACACTTTTTATGAGGTAACTATAACCCTGAGATGAAAACCCCAAAAATTCACATCAAAAATAGAAATCTATAGACCAATACCTCTGATGAACATAGATACAAAAATCCTTAACAAGGTTCTAGTAAACAGCATTCAAAAACACCTTAAGAAGACAATTAATCATGATCAAGTGGACTTCATTCCAGGGAGGCAAAACTGTTTCAACGTACGCAAGTCAATAAATGTGATTAATTATTTAAACAGAATTAAAGACAAAAACCGTATGATCATCTTAAATGATGCAGAAAAGGTCTCTGATAAAATCCAGCAACCATTTATGCTCAAAACTCTAGAAAAGGGCTGGAGTGGTGGTTTGGTGGTTATAGTGCTTGCCCAGCATGCACAAGTACACGGGTTCAAACCCCAGCACCCATGTACGCAACTAAGTATCAGAGCAACGACACCTTTATTGAAAAACTCAGTAAAAATTTATTCTCTCTGTGTCTCTCTCTCTCTCACTGTCCTTCTCTCTTAGTTAGATAGGAACACTAGCACACTGTTGGCGGACCTGCAGACTGCTACAACTGCCCTGGAAAGCAATGTGAACAATCCTCAAACAATTAAGGTTGGAGCCACCATATGATTCAGCTATCCCTATTCTGGGTATTTTCCCAGAGGAGTTAGAATCAGCACATTCCAGTGACACAGCAAAATCCATGTTCATAGCAGCTCAATTTATAATAGCTAAATTAGGGAACCAACCCAGATGCCCCTCACTGGATGAATGGATCCAAAAACTATGGTATGTACAAACAATGAAATTCCACTCAGCAATTAGAAACAATGATATTGTGGGCTTTGAAAGTAAATGGATGGCAATGGATGAAATCATGCTGAGTGAAGTTAGCCAAACCCATCGACTAAAGGGTTGAGTGTTTTGCCTCATTTGTGGAAAACCCAGGCTTGGATGAAAGGTTGTCAAACTCTGTATTAGACCCAGAAAACAGGTAGCAAGACATAATCTAGGGCAGCTATAGATATGTGGGAGGTAGAGTGGGGGAGGGCACAGTTGCAGGGGTAGGGGAGAGGGAGAGCTCTAGGGAGGGAATCAACAATGCAGCACACTCTTTAGCTCCCTGAGAACCCAAATGATATTTTAGCAATCATTTAGTTCTTGAAAATTCACAATCTAAGCATTTATATCACTTGTAGGGGTGAAATAAAGAAGAATAAAGAGACGGGTGTGGGTGAAGTGGGGTAATTCTGGTTTAAGAACAAATGCATATCATATTATTAAGTAGTCCATTTGGGGGTAGGTAACATGATTGTACAATAACAATAACTCAACTCCTTAATAAAAAAATTTTAAAAACTGTATTGTATCTCATGAACATCTACATGTTTTATTTTTATGTGTCAGTTAATGCTTTTTTTTTTTTAAATGAAGGGAAGAGGTGAATATTTTGAGCCATGGAGGGTCCATAAGAGAACTAGAAATTTTTGTCTGTAGCTCAGTTTCCAGACATGGATTTTAAGGATGTCTTTGTAAGTAATTGCTTCATTAACCCTCCTTTTCAATCTCTTTCCCCCCATGCCTCAGTCTTTTAATACCTGTAACAGCCATGCTCCTCACCACTGGCTCTTCCTCCCTCTGTTCCACAACATCATTCTCCCAAGACAGAGGAAGTGGGTGATTGAGGACCAAGAACTTCTAGAACATGGAACCACCATTAGATGGACTACTTACAAAAATCAGATCCTAAAAGCAAAATTCAACCACTTTCCACAATATTGGCTTCCGGTATCATGCTAAACAAATATCTCTCTCTTCCTCTGACTTCAATTTACTTTTTTCAGATATCTTTTAATGATATTAATATTTCTTCCCATCGTCTTGTTTTCTCAGGCTGGGAGTGAATAGAGAGAGCGGAGTCATTGGTGAAGGACCTACTCAAGGGGGAGAAAAAATTGTCCAGCCATACATCAATATGAGAGTGAAGCAAATGTTCTCAAATAACTAATACCCCAAATTGATTACATTTCCTATTTCTAAAGGCAGAGACAGAAAAAGAGAGAAAATGCCACTTTGCCACTAGGCCATGAAAACAAGACTGTCTTCAACAAATTAAATGTGAACTTGGTGTTCACTGAATGATCTGAACCTCAAATCACAAAAGGGGCACTTTGTCATCAGTTCCATATTTAACTGTGAAAACTGAGCTTATGTTTCAGTAGGAACATTTGTTGTGACAACTGAGGTGGGTTAATAAAATTAGATGTACTTACTGAGGTGTGGGCTGAAAATAACTTTTTGTTCCCCACCTTGGCTCTATAAACCTGCATTTTGGGCTCTGTGGTTCTGTGTTTGCCCAATACATTGGACAGAGGCCACAACCTTCCAGTGCCTTTTGGATACCAGCACAGTCTCATTTTGGGTTGTTAAACTATTGTTCCAATCGAATGTCATAATTCCAGTCTTTCAAAGCTTCTCTCTGTCCCAGCCTAGACCCCACCCATGCATTCTGCAGTTTGGCATGGGGGATAATAGATTGCTTCACCCACAATGCTGCCACGGGTTTCCCCAAGAGGAGGAAAGGGTTGAGGAATGAGAGGGAAAGGCCATGTTCTTAAGAGAAAATGGGCCTTCTGTCATGGCAAGTATCCAAAAGATGTGTATCTCAGATTGGACATGGGAATCCGTTACTCTGATCTCCAACCACTCTCCCGCTCTCCAACATTATACTGTGTCCTAACCCAAGCAATGAATTTTTTTGGCTGAGTTTTCTTACAAATGCCACTCAACTCTTATCCCAGCGGCATTCTCAGAAAAGCATTTGCTGGTGTAGCATTCTTTCCCCATGACTCACACCTGGCCACCGTCCAGGCTATTACCTCTGGCTTTGGAAAATATTACACTTTTCTGGTCCATCAATTTCTTTAAAGATTGGTCACTGGTCGGGCAACTGAAATCTTTAATCTGATTGTCAAGAAACTGAATACTGGTCTGATTCTTTCAGGGAGGAGTCAATCACCAGGGTCTCAACCAACCATTCCCCAATAAACTCCAGAGACCACAAACTCCCAAGTGCTTTGTCACTGTGTTCAGAGAGAAGGCCTGAGTTTCTGCAGCTGAGAAAGCACCCAACTAGGTGCAGAGACATATTTCTATGCTTCTGGCAGACTGACAAGCACCCCATTCTCTATAAGTGACTGTCTTAAATCACTCACTTCAAGGTTTCTTATCTTCCCCTGTCTTCAACTTTGGAGCCTGGGCCAAAACCCAGAATGGTTGAGACAAAAGGAAACTTATTACCTTAACATCCTCCTCAAAAATAGACAAGTTACATAACTTTAGGAGACTATAATCAGGGTGGTTCTCATGCTCCTGAAGTTCCAGTTCACACACAAAACCAAACTGAATACTGAAACTAGTTCTTCTGGGTGGAATTCTCCACAGAGTATCTATAGTCAATAATTCAATTAACAGCAAAACAACTCTTATAAGATTGGGTGCAAACTCCACTTAACAAAGAAATCTTTGCCTCTCAAAGCTGACAAAACCATTCCTGTAGTTCTAATTACTGGAAAGATTGGGTTTGAACTGCATCAAAATTTACCTACAAGTAAATTTCACCCAATTTTTCAGATGTGTCTTCTGGAAACTGTAACCTTGATTTGACTCTCTGAAAAAGTCAATGTTTTATTACAGTTGCTTAAAAATCAGAACAAAGATTCAGTTATAAAGCCCACTTTTCCATATGATACTCTTCAGATTTTTTTTTTTTTTTTTTAGAAAAAAATCATTACTCTTTTAGACTATGTTTCTCTACATTTCTCTCCAATTTTTTCATGGCAGATTTTGAGGTTTCCTTATTATTTTGGGACCCTTTTGTCATTGTTTTCTAGTTTTTTTAGCAGCCTACTTATACGATGGTAGTGGAGTTACTTTGTTATTTTTTTAAATTTTGTGTTTGATTTGCATACTTTCGAATATTTATGAGGTATAATGTGATGTTTTGATACATGTTTATATTGTGTTATGATCAGATTAGGATAATTAGCATATTCATCACTTTAAATACTTAAAAACTCTTTGTAGGGAGAAGACTCAAAGTTCTCCCTTTCATTTTGAAATATATAGTACATTACTGTTAACTATAGTCACCCTACGCAGTAGAACACAGAATTTATTTTTAAGTGTAACATATACACTGACTAACCTCTCCCAATCCCCTATCTCCTCTACTCTCTCTAGTCTCTGCTAACCACCAGTGTACACTCAACTCCTGTGAGATCAACATTTCCAAGATTCCATATATAAGTGAGATCATATAATATCTCTCTTTCTGTGCCTACTTATTTCACTTAACATAATATCCTCTAGTTTCATCCATATTGTCAAAAATGACAGATTGGTATTCCCTTTACATATGGATAATATTCCATGATATTCCATGCTGTGTATACATCACATTTTCATTATCCAATCATCTGCTGATAGACACTGGGTAATTATACATCTTGGGTATCCAGAATGTCTAACACTACCAGGTAAAATAAAACAGGAGACTCACAATTGTAAAAAAATTAATCTTCAAACAGGGTAAAATCATATATAATAACAGATACATAGTGGGGATATATCTCTGTGGTAGAACACTTGTACAGCATGGCACAAACCCTAGATAAGAAACCTACTACTGCCAAAACAAAACTTACTAAATAAATAAAAACAAAACAGAAAATGAATACACATTAACAATTTCATTAAATTTAAAATCAATGAGAAAATCAGGCAAACATTGTAATTGATTCAAAAGAAATCTGAGGAACAGACTCATTTATAGATTAGGAATATTGAAATGCAGGTGCCAATATAGGCAAACAGTATCTTCCATGATGCTGTCACAGCTGAAACTCTACTAGGTAGGACAGAAGTTGCATACATTTGTAAACAATAAACCTTGTACTGATACCAGTTATCCACAATTTGCAGAGGTAAGAAATAGCTTTCATAGGTTCCATAAAATCAGATTAGATAACCAGGAGAGAGTGTCCTCCTGCATCTAGATGATGCATGGTATTCCATCAAACACAGATTTTTTTTCCTTACACATCTCTTGCTCTGAATACTATTTTTTTCTTTGAGTTCAGCAAAAATAATAATTAATATAGAAACTGACACCTAGATAGTCATAAAATTGCTGTATGGCTACAAAAAGAGTCTTCACATTTCCTAGGACAACTTGGATGTCCCTTCACTTAAGAAAAAAATAAACAAATAAAAATTAAAAGCTAGTATTGAAAGTTTACCCTTCTGTGTTGTATCTTAAATCAGGCTGATGTCAGGAGACTTCTAATTATGTCCTTCCTCCCTAGTTTACAACCTTTCATGGATGCCGTATTTATTCTTTCCAGATTCATTAACAAGTTCCAGTTGATTTTTAAAATGTCAGCTTAAATCACATGGCTATATGTATGACAAATAAGAGGATATTAAAGTATAATTTTTTATATAAAAATCATATTGTAGTTGTACAGAGCAAGGAGTGGACATATATAAATATATTATATTACAACATATAACTCCTGGAAAGGGAAAAAGATAAGCTATTGGATTTTTAAATGAATTAATCTTTTAGGTTGGAAGAACCAGAAACAATTTAAATGGGATGGTTGCATTTCCAAAAATTATGATGAGTACAGAATGCACACAGAAAGAAAACAAAATGAATGGATCCTAGATTAGAATATTTGGAAATATCACATGCCAAGATGAAGAATTTGTATTTCAGTCATAAACAAAAGAGAATCATTGGACGTTTTGAAACTTTACTTATATGATAAGAGAAAGATTGTGGTTGACTGTAACAGCTGTGAAGATTAGATTGAAAAAGGAAGAGACTGAGGTAAGGAAGAGACTAAACATAAAATTTGTATAACTTGGCAGCCATTTTTTGCTATGGAGCAAGAAGATGTAGCTAAGTCCTGGTAATGAAATTTTTAAAAAAAAAATTGTTTTCTTTGTGAAAGACAAGCCAATCTCACTCCCTGGTGAAAATTTAGATACTAAAGATCACATTCTTTCTTTTGAAACCCAGGAAAACCCTGATAAGCCTTCTAGATTCACTTGCTTTTAGTTACTTGTTTTCTTTACTGATTTTAGTTGTCATGTTAATAACCAATAAATAGTCCACTACTAGCTTAACATAGATAACACCTCTGATATGTGAGATGTTGCTGTTGTTTGACTTTTTAAGCAATTTTCAGATAGATGTGTATGGCTTAATCTGGTTGAAAACACTGACCCCTTCATTTTGGTCTGCATAAGTGTCCCTATAATAAATAGGCAGGCAGCCTTTTAACAGCAGAGGGCCCAAAACTCTACCCAGATTTTGATTAAGGCTACCAATTTCTGAGCATGAATTCTATGAAGCCATGGAGTTTGATAACACAGATGCAGACTAACAATTACTACACCTCCAATCATCTCTCCCTAGGCCTCACTCTTCCCTGACTCTTTATCCCATAAAGACCCACAAGTCCTATTCTCAGGGAGAAGGATTTGAATCTGGAGGCTCCCATCTCTTCATCTTTGGCCATCTTATGAATAAACTCTTTCGTTTTTTTGCAAAACCAATTGCCTCAGGGATTGGTATACTTCACAGCAGGTAAAATAATTCTGGTTCAGTAACAGGGGTATAACATTGGATAAGAGAGATAAAGAAATGAAAGAATATTCAAGTTTTCCTAGTTGAGATTAAAATCTCTATTCATTTCCTGGGGCTGCTATAACAAATTGCCACAACTAGTGAGCTAAAATAACAGAAATTTGTCCTCCTGTGGACAAGTCTAGAAATCCTAATTCAAGATGTCAGCAAGGGCACCCTCCCTCTGAGGGTTCCAGGGAAAAATTTTTACTAGCCCCAGCTTAGCTCTTGGTTGCTTCTTGCAATCCTTGATGTTGTTCAATTTGTTCAATTTGAAACATGGCTTCAGTTTCTGCCTCCAGCTTCATATAGTCTTTCTTCCTGTGTTTCTCTGCTTATAAAAGCACCAGTCATTGGGTTTTATGGGCCATCCCAATCCAGTTTGATTTCCTGTTGATCTTTAAATATCTTCAAAAACCCTCATCCTAAATAAGGTCACATTTTGTGGTTCTGGATACAAATGACCTTGTGGTAGACACTATTCAACCCATTATGGGTCACCTAGAGAAAAGTGAAATTGTCAGTTCAAATAAATGTTCTGTCCTGATGTCTAGGGAAAACCATTATTTTAGAAGATTTCTGGCTGGAGTCTGGAAGCCAGACTCATGAGGTGGTAGTAGACTGATTCTTGTTTAGGAAGTAAAGTCAATGATGATAAGATTCAGAATAATAAAAGATAAAGTTAGCCAACAGCTCAGGATACTGAGGCAGGAGAACTGCAAGCTCAGCCTCAGCAACTTAGTGGGCCCTGAGCAACTTAGCAAGACTATCTCAAAATAAAAAATAAAAAATGGGCTGGCCTGGAGATGCAGCTAAGTGGTTAAGTGTCTGTGGGTTCAATCCCTGATACACACACACACACACACTAAAAAAGATGGAATCAGCAATGGATGGAATTAAAATCAGGAAAAGACATTTTAAACAAAAATTTCAACGTTTTCATCTAAATTATTGAGCCAAAGCATCAGAAACCAGGCACTAGAAATAGTGCCCCGGCTCTCCAAATATTACCAACACTGTGAGGTAAGAAAGATCACAACCCCTAATGAGCTTTGGCAGTGTCTCAAAACAGGAGGAGGTAGGGGCTGGCACAGTAGCTCAGCATTTGGAGCTCTTGCCTGGCATGCGCAAGGACTCAGTTCAAACTCCAGCACTCTATACACAACTAAGTGTTAGGAAAACGAAGGTCAGATGAAAAAAGTGCATAAAATCGATTCCTTAAAAGAAAAAGGTGGATGTATAGACAAAATTTATTGACTTAAGGTGGATCCTTCAATGCAGGAACTTAAGGATCAGGTAAGGATCTCACACAGCAGCCTTTGACTGTTGAAAGCTGCAAAGTGAAGATTTTGGACAGATTGATTCAAAACATTGCAGATTTCTAACTAATAATGCTTTCCATTGAAAAGTTCATAGGGCTTTCAGAAAGTTCTTGGAATGAGCAAGCAGATCACTGGCCTGGACAAGAGTCTCCAGGGAAAGTAAAATAATACTAACAAAGGCAGTGTAATGGCAAATTCCTGTTATTACAGACAATAAAGTATGGGTTCTTAGTGACCTTTCTGAGTGTGAGAGTCAAATGCTTCTGTTCTTTACAGGAACTGGATACACCAAGTCACCTCCAGTAGGTTGGCAATGAGGAATGGGGAAAGAAAGCCAGATGAATCCACTGAGATGAAGACCACAGAAGCCAAGGTCAACTTTTATTTTTTAAAAAAGATGACTGATGCCAGACATGGTGGTGTGCCCCCTGTAATCTCAGCCACTTAGGAAGTTGAAGAAAGAGAACTGTTTGAATTCAGGAGTTTGAGACCCATCTGGGCAAATTGTCAAGATATGTTCTCAAAAACAGCAACAAAAATAAATTTTTAAAAAACGCAGAGGAAGTCTGCAACCTTGGCTAAGAGTTGAAAAGGAGTTGCGGGGCTGGAGTGGTGGCTCGGTGGTTACTGCACTTGCCTGGCATGCGCAAGTACACGGGTTCAAACCCCAGAACCCACGTATACAACTAAGTGTCAGAGCAACGAAAGCCATGTGAAAAAACTCAATAAAAATTGATTCTCTCTGTCTCTCTCTCTCTCTTGCTGTCCCTCTCTCTCTTATAAAAAAAAAAAAAAGAGTTGAGGGCACATGCATATTATAAGAAGTAATAATAAATCCAAACAAGAAAATTATAAAGTTAATAAATAAACAGCTTTAAGAAATATTATTTTGAAAAACAAATGGATTAGGGTATGGTTGACATTCCTAAAACTCCATAATATTCTCTCTTCCTTCATCCCCTAGATTATTGAAATATATGTAGATAGCACTGGATCCAAGGAAGAGTTTAAATGTTTTTTAATTTATCATGGACTATTTTCTTGAGAAACTGTTTTTATCCTTCTTCCACCAATTGCCAGTGAAGAACAATGTGTTCTCATCATTCCAGGAAGTAGTGCTATGGCTGTCAAAAATGATGTGTTGCATAATCAGTAACAGTAAATAGACTGATTCTTTGAAGCCATTCCTGCTGGAAGGTGTATAAGAATATCCACTGGAAAGTGCCAAAGCATACCTGCCAAAAACTGAAACCTAGCAGTTGAAAGAGTCAGGGAGATAAATAAGGAAATGTGCTATAACTGTCTTGAAATACTGAAATACTAGACTGGGAAGGCATTGTGAAAGTACACAGTGAACCCTTGTTTTATATGGCACAGTGTTCTGGTGGGGGGAAAAGCTATCTGTGAGTAACCCACTTTTACTGCGAGGTCTTGAGAGTGTGTTTTGTAAAACTATGTCAATATGAAAGAAAAAAGAACCCTCTGCTACTCAAAGTGCAGTGTGTGGAAGGTACCCTATAAATTTTGGTAATGGGAATGAATGAATCAAGCAATGTAGTCACTGAGCTTTTGGTCTAGAAAATTAAAAGCCATACTTGAATGAAACTTTAAAAATGTTTTTTTCCCTAGGGTTTGAATTTTCATTGTAAAAGTCTGGACTAGTCAGGGATGAATTCTCCCAGAAACAAAAAAAAGGAGCCAGAGGTTTAGGTTTAGGTTTGAATGGTAACTAAGCCAGGCTCAGAGATAGGGGTTTGGGTCATGTGACTTAGGCTCAAGTGGCTGAGTCCAATTGTGGCTATGATCAAAGAAGTCACATTGGAAAGAAGCGATATTAGTAGTAAGGCAGATAACCAAGTGAATCATCTGTCATTCTCTTCATAAACAGAAAGAAAAAAAATCAGATTAAAGCAATGAAACAGAAACAAGGAAAAAAGATAAGAGCAGAGGACAGAAACATGGACCTAAATTAGTTCTTGGAAATGGAGAGTAGGAACTGCAATACATTCTTAGAAAATCAAATAAATATATGGGCAGAGATTGCTAACAGTATAATAATATCTATTCTCCCTTTTTTCTTGTCAATAACAACCATGATATTTGATGGACATTTTGTAGTCCAGGAATATGTAAGGACATTTACCATGTTCTCCTCCAGCTAGTTATGACCCAATGACTAAATTTTAGCCAATGGACTATAGCAAAAGTGTTCCCGGAGGAAAGATATTTTAAAGGTAAAACACTTCAAAGAGTTGTGGCTTAGTGGTATTGTGCTTGCCTGATGTGGATGAGGCCTGGGTTCAAATCCCAGCACTACGTATACAATTAAGTGTTGAAGCAACAGAAAGCAGGTGAAAAACTAAATAAAATTGATTTTTTCTTTCTCTTTCTCTCACTCGCTCACTCTCCCTCTCTCTCTCTCTTAAAAAATATTGTAAGTTTTTTTTTAAAAAAGATACTTTATCTATATATCATGTCTGTATTTTCTTCTGTTTGGCATGAGGTATGATTAGTAGTACTCTATTAGCCATCTTGGGTCATGAATATCATTCTGGATAAGCAGAGCAGAATGTAGGAAGGTGGCCTTCAAGAGACTTCCATACCAACAGTGTTCTGGTTATCTATGAATCTGTTTTACATGAAAAAAAATTCTATCTTATTCAGTATTTGAGTCTGGGTTACTGGTAAAACAGAATCCAATTGGTCTGGGCATTTGGAACTACTTCTTAATTTTCCCTCTAATAATGGAGTCATCTTGAATCCAATAAAAAATTGTTGAGACATATGTAAATGTGAGCTTGATAAACATTGATACTGATGATCATATTAAGCATGGACTAAACTGTGATGATATGTAAAACTGTTCGTGTTTTTTTGTCACAGCACAAAGCAGAATGTATTTTGTCATTATGGTTTTCATATAGTCTATTGAATTATTAGAAATTTCCTATAATTTTAGAGCAGCAAGAAACTACCCAAACCACTAATTTCTTGAACAAAGAGACCAAAAAAAGTTCTTGACCGAAGTATGAAAGCATAGAAACAAGGAAGAAAACAAAAACAACCTAATTTATGTAGAAATGAAACTAGCAACTAACTTTCCTGATATTCAGTCTGTTATTTTCTACTAGACTAACAATGCCAGTATTTCAAAAGGGATAGACTGTCCTCTCTTCTTTTCTCCAAACGCAATTTCATAAGTGCCCTTATCAACTGCTTACATATGTATCAAAGGCCCAAGAATCTCCATATAAAATATATAGGATGTCTTAAAATTATGAATTTTATTTTAATAAGATTGTATCAATTTATATTCCCAACCAAAATATATTAACATTTTAAAACACAAATAGCACTGCATATTGATATTTTTAAAAAATTTTTGGGTGCATGTGGTTACAGGACTATAGTTTCAGTGACTTGGAAAGCTGAGGCAGGAGAATCACAAATTCCAGGCTAGCCTCAGAAATTTAGTGAGACGGTGTCTCAAAATTAATGATAGAAAGGGGGCTGGAGTGGTGGCTTGGCAGTTACGGCGCTTGCCTGGCATGTGCGAGTACACGGGTTCAAACCCCAGCACCACATACACATCTAAGTGTCAGAGCAACAAAAGCCATGTGAAAAACTCAATAAAAATTGATTCTCTCTCTTTCTCTCTGTCTCACTGTCCTTCTCTCTAAAAAAATAAATAAATAAATAAAAATGATAGAAAGGGCTAGGGATATAGCTCAATGGTAGAGTGCCCCTGGATTCAATCCCCAGGACAAAATTAAAAAAAAAAAAGAAAGAAAGAAATTTGACATTGTACATACAGCATCTAGAAGATAGTGATATTTACGCAGATTTGTGAAAACAGAAGTGTATTTAGACTTTGTGGCGATCTAGAGCTTATGCAATTTGGAACACTCTCTTCCAGAGAGATAAAACAAAATCTAAAACATGAAAGTAGGGGCTGGAGTGGTGGCTCAGCGGTACTGCACTTGCCTGGCATGCGCAAGGACACAGGTTCCAACCCCAGAACCACATACATAACAAAGTATTGGATCAATGAAAACCACATGAAAAACTAAATAAAATTGATTCTTTTTGTCTCCCACTGTGCCTCTCTCTCTTTAAAAAGCAAATAAATAAAAAATGAAAGTAGACACTAGCCTCAAATTTTTAAAGTGTTTTTTTTTTTTAAAAGAGAGATCGCAAGAGTCAATTCTATTTATTTTTTCATCTGATTTTTGTATTTCTGACAGTTACGTATGTGGTGCTGGGGTTCAAACCTTGGTCCTCACCCATGCCAGGGAAGCACTTTACAACTGAGCCACCTCTCCAGTCACCTAGACTCAAATATTATTTAGAAGAACAAAAGAAATCACATTAAAACAAAATTTAAAAGGAACAAATCATGCAAAGATCATATAATTTACAAAAATAATATACTGTATTAATAAATTAGCTCCCTGATAGATCTCCATATTGTTTCACCTACATTACTTTGATGTATACTGATTTATCTTTTTCTATGACTTCAGTTTTGTAATATCATTGCTTGCATTGAGAAACAGTTCATTATCTTCAATAACGTAATTTCAACTTGTTCTTGGCAATGCTTGTAAATTTGAGGATTATGGTTAAATTTAAGAAAACGCCCATCCACTCTATCCACTGTGAGTTATATGATTTTAGGGCATTTCAATTGCTCTTGTGCATAGATGATTTCAACCAGAATGTCAATGTCATTCATTATAGTGTCAATGCCTTTATTGTAGTTGTACATGTAAATGTGAATTATGTATGATTTTTATTGATGTTAATATTTCATATTAAATCATCAAGAAATAAATAAGATGCTGAAAGTCAATGACATGGGCAAGCCTGTTGTAGACTGAGGAACAAGTATGGACAGAGGAACGGTCTGGCAATCGTAAGGCACCCATTTGGGTAGACTAGGGTGCAGAAGCAAAGTAGGGAGCCATTGAGTGATTGAATCAGGAAGGTGTAGGGGAGCCAGGTGGGAAGGCACCAAGTGCTGGTAATTAGTTGTGGATGACTGTATTGCCTTGCAGTTAAAAAGTTACAGCCCTGTAAGTGACCACAAAGACAACAAAAGGCAATATAAAACATTGTTGAGTTGAGGAGGAAGTGAAAAATAGCTCTGCTGGCAGATGGTCCGTGGTGTTTCCAACTGGCAGAAATAATGCGCAGACAAGGGAGTTTCATTCTATCGCCATAAAAAGAACTAAACATTTCCTTCCTGAAACTACCATAAGAAAATGCTGGGTTTTTGTTGTTGTCGTTGTCTTTATTTGATTTGTTTAGTTTTGCAAAGGCAATTCTCTCTCTACTGTAATTTTCCTATCTTCTAGATAAAATTTATCAAAGTAACTATGGCAGCCATGAGAGTCCACTGTCCCATCTCCCTCCAGAAGAGAAGGTAGCAGATGATCTCCAGTTGCCCCATCTTTGAATCCTATCACAGCATTCACATTGAAGCCACATTTTTCCTGGGCTACTCCCAGCAAGTGTTCCAAAGTGGCAGAGATATTAGAGCCTGGACATTTCTGCCAGATAGAGACTTCTGATGGACATTCCAGGTTTCCCCACCAGCCTGGCCAAGATTTTCTCCCAGCTGCCCTGCAATCAGAGGCTCTGACTACCCAGTCCTGCCTTTTCTCCTCTAACAGGTGTCTGACCAGCACTGTGGTCTTCAGGCTGTTCCTGCTTATTCTTCCTTCCCCCCCTTCATTCTTCACAGATGTTTTCTCTGATAAGTCTCTTGCATTTCTAATAACAATCTGGTGTCTGCTTTCTGGAGGACCTAATCCCACACAGTTGGCAGGCAGGTGGACTGAGGAAGCCAGAGGGAGGATGAACTCTGTGTACTCCAACACTTAGCACCTGATTGGCAAAGGTGAGACTGCCCCAAGGGATGTGAGAGATAATCCCTGGGACAAGGTGGCAGACTGATAACTGGAGATTCCACCAGAAAGACTAGGGAATCAATCCTGGTGGAGGGTGAAGCCTCTGTCAGTGTGGAAATTCCAACACTTGGAAGTTTGGAGGGAATGATGAAGTAGAAAATCTTCCCCAATGATAGATAGGGCTAGGTCTCCACTTTTGTGGAAAGAGAAGTAGGCCAGACCAAGAAGGAACACAAATTTTTAGGTAGTGGCTAATTCTCTGGCCCGTTGTTCAGGTGCCTGGAAAAAAAGGGACTAAAAATGAGAGGTAGAGGGATGTAGGTGGATATGTAGGAGTGAACTTAAAGTGTGCAGATATATTTTTTAAATTACATATTCATGCCTACTGGAGATATCCACATGGAAAAAGTATCAAATAATCATGCTGATGAAATGATTTTGTCATCAGTCATCCCCCAACTGGCAAAATTGGCCAACAGATAAGGTGACTATAATGGCAGAAATGGAGAATATGTGTGCACCCAAATGAGTCCCACTAACCAGCACTGAATTGTGACTGCCCTCTCTGACTTGCCCGAAATGGAGTTGTCAATCTGATATCATTTCTCAAGAACATTGCATACAAGTTGTAAAAAAAAAAAAAAAAAAAACTTTCTCCCAGTCAATGCTGCGAACTTAAAAATCTTTCCTGTTTGCTTCTCTAGAATGACTGAATAGCCAGTCACTAAATTGTCACCACTCTTTGAAAAGGTCAAACCTAGGAAGAACTTGTTGCTTGATCTGACATAAACTTCACTTCTTTCAGAAACACATCTCCCTTCCTCTCTTCTGAGATCTTCCATGGCTCCTCTGAGTTGTGTTGTCTCTCTCAGCAACTAGCAGAAGTAAACAAAGAAACACAAAATGACCATAGGAAAAACCACAATCAATCACCAAACAAAGAAATATTCTGCTACCTTTTGGCTACCAATGCTTTCTATAGCCTTTGGTTAAAGGAATTCAAGAAATATCAGATTAGACAAACTTTTTATTTGATTCCTGTGTTTATCAAATTTCTGTCATTGTGGTCAAAATATCTGACAAGAACAACTTAAAGGAAGAAAAATTTATTTTCAGCTCACAGTTTTGGTTTGTGGTTGGCTGGCTCCATTGCTCTGGGCCCACAGTGTGCAGACCCTCATGGTGGAAGGCCATGGAGGAGGAAAGCTGCTCAGCTCATGGTAGTAGGGAAGCAGAGAGAGGAACAGATGCAGAAGGACAAATATAAAACCCTAAGGCATGCTCCAGTGACCTACTTCCTCTAGTCACACCCTGCCTGCCTACAGTCCCCACCCGGTATAGTCACTAAGACTTTCAAATTAGTAATCAAATGGATGAATCTACCAATTTTATAATAGCTCTCATATCTAATCATTTTGCCTCTGTACACTTCTGCATTAACACAGGAGCTTTTGAGAGGGACATCTCATACCCAAATCATAACACTTCCTAACTGCCAGTCACCACATTGTGAGATTTCCCTAGAACTGATTTACTTTATACATCTACTTCCCTTTACATGGATTCCAGACATATTTGTGGCCACTTCAGCTCTCTATCCACTCACGCTATTATGAAGGAATATGTGTTGGAGAAAGAGTCAGAACGGAAGCAGAGAGTACTAACAAATGATTACAGTGACAATATCTAACATTTACATATTTTACAAGTACTCATAATCATCCCCAGGTCCCAGAAGACTAAGTTTCATTATCTTCAGTATAAATTAGCTTTCTATACATAAGAATGGATAATTTTATTCAGCATAAACCACTCTCTGTTAAGAAAAGGTGACTCTACTTCCTAGGTATTTAGGCTTTGGGATGGTAGATATAAAGAGCATCGTGGCTTTGAAGGTAATGGGATTGGAGAGAGGAGAGAGAGAGAGAAGAGAGAGACAAAGATTGTGCTAGTCAGCATTTTATTACTATAGTAAATACCCCAAATAAAATCAACTTATGAAGAAAGGTTTATTTTGACTCACAGTTTCAGAGGTTTCAATTCATGAGTGATTGTCTTCTATTGCTCTGGCCTTGCAATGGCACACAACACCTTGGCAGGAGGGAATGGCAGAAGATGCCCATTACCTTATAGCAGTCAGAGTGCAAGAGATACAGAGAGAAAGGCACTGGTATCCCATTATCCCCATCAAGGGCACACCCTCAACAACTGAAAAACTCCCACTGGTCCCTGCATCCCAAAGACATCACCACCTCCAACAGCTTCACAGGCTGAAGACAAAGCTTCCAATTCACTGGCCTTTGAGGGACAGTTAAGATCCAAATAGAGCAGAAATGGGGGCACAGAGAGCACCCATTTAGAAGAGAGAAACCTACAGATCATTTTTAGGAAGCTTGGTTATGTGTGGCTATTCCTTCGATCAGACCTATGTTATTATCGAATCATATAGAATTTGGCATATTAGCTCCTATTAATTTATTAATAACAGTGCAGTCTAGGTTGGCCCATTTATATTCAGGTTACACACATGTGAACATGTATGAGAAGGGTTAGAAAAATGACAGGAATCTATTGCATGCTTCTGTGTGCAGGCACCATGGAAATAGATTCATTATATTATTTCTTTTAATTTCTACAAAAACTTGGTGAAGTAGCTACTATTGTTATCATCAGTTTACAAATGAGAAATCAAGACATAGGTCTCCTAAAATGCTCAAGGTCACATAGCTATTAGATAGTGTGGCTAGTAATGAAATCTATTCCAACTCTGGAGCCTGTATTATATGTTATTGGCAAGAAGTTACACAAAACTAGCAGATATATCTATCCCCTTCATTCAGAGCACCACATTCATGATAAGGGTTACCCCACTCATCCGCTCAAGTACAGGGACAAATACACGAGATACCATTTGTTCATCACAAATTAAATGAAACAAAGATGATTATATAATTCCTTACACAAATTAATTTAGTCTTCCCACTAAATGTACATCTTAGCACTGTATCCTACTACATGTACATCTTTAGCAAATAAAGTTTGCTATAGTTTGGTTTTTGTCTGTTACTTAAAAGCTACATGAACTGTAGTGGGATTTTACTTCCTTAAAACTTCAATAATATCACTTTTTTACAAGTCATATTTATATGAATAATGATAATATATATATAAATGACTGGATATGTAAAATAAGGGTTTAATATATGATAATCCTTTCCCAGAAAATTGGCTAATATCACTTTCTTAAGATATTGTATAGATGCAAATTTGTTTTCATAAATATTTATTTTTCCTTAAACAGTGAACCAGCCTGAACATTGATAGATCAAGTCATTTTTGATAATTATTTTTGCATATTGAGGTGACAAAGAAAGAGCTGTGTAATAGAAAATAACTTGTATAAGAACTGGGTGCATACTAATATGTAATTTTTTCCATATGCTTTCCATAGAAATGTGGAGTTTCTTCCTTATTTTTAAAGTGAGTAATTTGATTTGTAAATATTTTCTACTTCTTAATTCAAGACCTGTTTTTATATGTTGTTCCACCAAAATCATAAATATAGTATGTGATTTCTCCATGGTTGTTATGTTTGTGGAATAACTTTATATCTTTTAACTAATAAATACCTAATATGAATCTTTCTTTATTAATTTCTATCAGTTACTTCCTTTGTATGAATGAGACTGTAAAATTTTGTATCAGTGCTCTAAGTAGGCATTTTAACATGAAATAATGTGCCTAATTTTTTTTGGAAATCTATAAATTTAGGGAGTTCCCAGCTATAACAATAATGTTTCCTTTAAAAAATAAAGAACAATATATCATTGCAAATTCCAGACAAATCATTACATTTGGAAGAAAATATTAGTGTGAATCAATGAAA
>PVKS010004607.1:0-91732 GCA_004027875.1 Aplodontia rufa
ATTGGAATTGTCTCACGGATTCTTATTTTTTAGTAGTGTATAATTACTAACTCTTCTTAATCGTCCTAATGCTCAAATTATTCCAGTTTTGGCCAGCGGGAATCCTTTGGGCCATCTCCTCTGTTTTCTGGGTATGACTTTTGATGTCCTCGCACCCGGAGGGTCTTTCTTACCTGGAGAGTCTCCTGTTCTGATCCATTCCCATGGGGTTCCTGAGTGCCCCCTCCTTCCTATGTGCGTCCATCCCCCTTGTTGTCCCAAGAGAGCTCTGACTTCCATCAGCACATTTCCTCTTGCACTCGTTCATAGTATAGATGACCAGTTCCAGAACTGTGTGCCACCACTTCAGAGAACAGCTTACTGAAAGGGGTTGCTTGGGCTCTCTTCCCCACCCTTTCTCTAGGACTGAAGGTATGTGAGCAAGCAATATGGCTGTTCTTCACCAGGGCCTAGGAGCTGGGAAGGACCAGGTCATGCTCAAGAGTTAATTGCTACACACAAAGAAAGTGATGGACTCATGGTGCTAATCAGGTGTTTTCACAGGCTTATAGTTACGGACTCTCCGGCCCTTTACAAGGTTTAAACTGCATTATTGTGCAGGGAGAGTTGGGTCACCAGGAAGCAACAAAGCAATTAAAACGCCTTGATTTTATCTTGTGGTGTTCCTGCCAAAAATAATTGAGTTAGCTTCAGCTCCCAGACAAATGCTTTGAGAAGGGCTGGGCAGGGTGCGCAGAGCTCTTCTGGGCTTCCGACCTCAGTGCTGCCCATCGCACAGATGCAGAGGAGACTTCAGGAGCACCAGGCCCACCTCTGACTCTGAAAGGTCCCATTCTGTTAGGGCAAGCCCTCTACCTTGTGCTCAATCTTCTAGCTGTCATCCTGGTGGCCCTAAGAGCAATTCTGCCGGTTTCTCAGATGGGGAAGCGTGCTTTGTGTGTTGGTGCAGGAGCTGTGTTGCAGGCTGCTTGAGGACACCAGGTGGTCAGGAGCCTCAGGCCAAAGTCTGCTTAGGAGTGAGTGGGGACTACTGAGTACAGGAGGGAGTGGGCTGTTCTGTGTGGCCTCAGGGATGGCTTCTGCTGCAGCCCAGAGAAATACTCCAGAGAAGGTGTAGCTGCCCCAGGAACAAGTGCCTTGGAGGGGTGACTCCCCCCTCTCTCTGAATGTTCCCCGGCTTTGGGCAGATGCAGCTTCATGAAGAGTCTCTTGGGGAGGTGTCCCTCCTGCCTTTCTTGAACTTGAGTGGGACATAGCTGTGAAGGAGAGGGCTCAGCCTAGGGTGATGCTGGGGTGCCCAGGGCTCTCTGGCTCTGCATTTGCCACACTCTGTGCTTCTGCCATGCTGCAGAGGAAGGAGCACGGCTTTGGAGAGACCAGAGTTCGGTTCCTGGCTATACCATTTCTCATCTAAGGTTCTGAGGATTCATAGACTCTCACAGCATCAGTTTCTTCCTCTGTGATGCAGATGATGTGGACCTCAGGCGTGTTGGGAGGGTCGGATGCTAGTCTTACTCTTACTCCTTGTGTCTCCCCACCCCACCCGTTGGAGTGTTTACTGGGTCCGCGGTCTCTGTGTGTGGGGCTTCTGTGCAACAGTCTTCAAGCTGGGATGAAGAGTGAATGGTTGGTGGGTGCCTTGCATGAGGTCGGAAGCTGAGTGGTGGGCACCAGCTCTATCTCCTTCTCGTGATTTGGATTGTTGCCAACACTGAGGTAGAGCCAGGGAAATTAGATCAAGCACTCATCTTCTAAAAATGTCACCCTATCAAGATTTTTCAGTTCCATTTTTTTTAATTGGTTCAATGTAGTCTTACAAATTGGAGGGAATAATTGTTACATGTTCATGCATACACAGACACTGACAAGCTGACCCAGATCTTAGGTACTGCTGTCGGCTGTGTCCTCTGTGCCCCGGAGGAGCATCATGTGGGCCCAAAGGATATAATGTGAAAGCATCTTAGGACCTTCCCCCTCTCACACAGGGACCTCACTTGTGATGTTTATACCCTCTGCAGATGCTGACTTGGGGCGGCTAGGGGCAGAGGGAGGGGCACTTCAGCAGACCCCTGGGGTGGTTGTTTGCCTGTTGCTAGACTCATTGGTTTGTGGGTTGGTACTGGAGGAGGTGCTGTATTTTGGTCATGTGGAAAGTTAAGCATACATGGGACTCGGGTGCTAGAGGTGCTACGGCTTGGAGTCTCGGTTTGGGACAGAGGCTCTCCTCCTTGAAGGAGCTTTGCACTCCTGGTGATTAGAGCAGAGAATCCAGGCACTGTAGGCTGTTGGAGCCAGCCTACCACATCCATCAGCGCGCAGCTTGTGCTCCACAAAGCAGCTGAGAGGGGGGGCCCACCAGGAAAAGAGAAGGTGGGTAGAGGGAAGAAGGAGGAGGTTTCTTGGGTGCACTGTGTGATTTAGGCTTCAGTTCTGCCATATCCATTAACCACCTGTTCTCTTCCCGGAGGATTTCTTTAATTGAATCGCCTGTTGCCTTAAGTATATATTATCAGAAATAGAAAATAGCATTGTAGTTTAAATGAAAATAACGCACAATCTGTTGAGACAAAGTGTCAGCCACATGTTACCTTGTGTTCTTTGGGAGGCCTGAGCTCCTGAGGGGCCTCTAGGTGTGAGCAGAGTGGAGCCGGAACCTGGCACAGCCTCCTTGGGTGACAGAGCAGGACAGGGAACCCTCCCAGCCAGCCCCATGAGGGCTCTGTGTCACTGCCAACACAGGGTGCATCTCTTGGCTGAGAGCCTTCAGGGGACACAAGTCTGCATTGTGCAGATGCCTGGGCAAGGCGGAGCCCTGCCTTCTGTGTTGGTAATAAGATGCATTTGGTACCCAGAGACGATGCAGCACTAGTATCTGACTGCAGCATCTGCACATCCTGGAAGGGCCAGGTAGCATCCAGCCGGCTGGGTTTGGACGTTGACCTTGCAGAAGAATTCTTTGGGTGGGACCTGAGCTTGCAAAACCATGGGCATATTTTTTCTTTGTTGGACCTTGACTCTTTCTGAGAACCCTCTCCCCCAGCCTCATTTCTCATCCTACTTAGGGAACTTCTTAGAGCATTTAGAAAAATAAGCACATGACTACATTTTATTGACAAACACTGAACATTACCAGCAATCTTTAGGGCTTTCTTTTTTGACATTTTATTGAGAACTGCTTATGTTGCCATCATCATTGTTCCCACTATTATTTTGTAGAGGCAAATTCTTCAATGACACATACCAAAGTATTTTACTGTGTCATCCCACCACTAAGCTGCATGCAGTTCTTATGGTCTCATTCCACATTCACATAATTGCAAAGTCTGTTGTAAACACACCCCCCCAGGATGCATCTTGGATGGGCAGGCATTTTATTAAATGAGGGCCTTCCTAGCTCCATGCAGGTTGCTCAGGTTTTATAGGTACCAGCCAGTGGACATCAGTGCAGCATTCCCAGAGATGAAGGATGCTCAGGTATGCGCAAGACACTTTTTTCCTTTCCCCTTCCACTTATGGAGCACTAGCTTGCATATGCATGGTGAGTTATGCATCACAGACATCACATCCAATTTAGGTCTGTGGAGCAGATTCTGTCTCCAGACTTCCTTTTCCCCCAGGGTTGCAGGTGTGTTGCAGGTTTACCTTGCAACTAAGATCTTTCACCCATAATTCCTCCCTCCTTTTGACTGCCATTGGTCAGTGGCAAGATCACTTTCCCCTAGGGGAAACAGGATGGTAGAGAGAGCTGAGTGGTTCTGGTCCCTTGAGGTCAGAGTCACATTACCTGTAGTTGTGAGCACTGGGAACTTGTGCAAGTCTGTGAGCAGGATGAAATCAGGAGGGCCTGGAGTGAGGATCCCCAGTGGTCCCAGGGCCGCCCAGCCTGTATGACCCTCATGAGGCACTGAGGTTTGGGAGCCTCCAGCCCACCTTGCAGTTCCTGTGAGTGGTACCACAGCTGGATATCTGCCAGGGAGGCTCCTCACACGGCACTGCTGAACTTGACATCCGACTGCTCGGTACTGTCTGGAATGACTGCCTTCAAGGCGGCGTGGCAGAAGCGGTTCAGAGCTGGCAGGTTTGTCTTCTGCTCCACATACAGCCTCAGCTTGTCCCTGAAGGTCTCTCCAAGGAAGCTGTAGATGAGAGGGTTCAGACAGCTGTTGGAGAAAGCTGCTAGGTTGACAATGTGGCCAGTCAAGGGGTAGGCATGGCGGAAGGACTGTTTGCAGGGAGCTGCCCCTGGCTGTGTGCGCTGCAGGAGGTGAACGCTGATGAAGACGTTCTCCGGCAGCCAGCAGATGAAGAAGACCAGGACCACGGCGAAGATCATGCGGAGGGCTTTCTGCCTCCGGGGGCGCAGGCCTCGGTGCTTGTGAGCTTTAATGAGAACCCGAACAATGAGGGAGTAGCAGAGCCCGATGATGGCAAAGGGAATGATGAACCCCAGGGTGACCTCAAGCCACTGCACCTCCCTGACGTCTGCAAAGCAGAAGCAGACCTCCTCTGTGTGCTGCAGGTGGACGGCTGTGAAGGGAACCAGGGTGGCCGAGACCGAGGCCATCCAGATGAGGCCGCAGCTCAGCCTGGCGTGGTGCTTTGTGCGGAAGAGGCTGGAACGCATGGCTTTCGCCAGTGCGATGTACCTGTCAAAGCTCATCCAGGTGAGGAAGAAGACGCTGCTGTACATGTTGATCTGCAGGAAGAGAGACATGAAGGTGCAGAGCACAGCAATGTCGTAGTACTGCTCGTCCAGGTTGAACACCTCGATCAGGGAGTCGGCCACCAGGATGAGGTCTGCTGCCGCCAGGTTGATGAAGTACAGGTCAGGGATCGTCATCTTCTCACGGAAACTGATGTTCACCACCAGGATCAGAATGTTGCCCACAAAACCAATGGGGAAGAGGAAAATGGTGTAAAGACATGAGAGAAAGAGGCCAATGACAT
This sequence comes from Aplodontia rufa, assembly GCA_004027875.1. NCBI lineage: Eukaryota > Metazoa > Chordata > Mammalia > Rodentia > Aplodontiidae > Aplodontia > Aplodontia rufa. The sequence goes on from PVKS010004607.1 coordinate 4,948, forward strand.
ACTGTTGGTGCTCAGAGAGGTCCCCTGTCTGGTTCACCAGTGCAGTGCTGTGCAGTGGAAGGGACAGGTTGAGTTCTGGGGAGGTGCTGTTGGAGGTTGCTGGCTGCGTGGTGCCTGGGTAAATCTCCATGCCAAAGGCGTGGGCTGGAGAGGTCACATCCATGTTGCCACTGTGCTGTCTTCAGCATTTGCCAGAAGGGTCACAGGAATCAGTTTGGAGTGGTGGCTCCATCTTTAGAGAGAAAGGTGATTCTCTTTGCAGAGAGCCAGACATTTCAGTTCATCAGTTGCAGACAGCTGAATGAGCAGGAGCAGTTGGTCTGTGGCAAGAGCCCTCTCATGGTCAGTGGGGCACTTGGCACACTGGTTGGTGGAGCTGGCTCATGGCTGTAGGCACTGTTCACACTCACATTCTGGACACCTGAGAGAAGCAGACAGGACAGGATGAGCCACCTGCAGCTTGGGCCTTCCTGCAGAGCCAAACTGTGGCATATCTCATGAGCAGTAGTGGGAGACCAGAACTCATGGTTCCATTGTCTTGGGGAGATGATTGTCCCTGAGCTGAAGGAGAAGAAATAAATGTGGAGAATGTCCTGTTTTCTTCCCTAGGGGTTCCCATGGTTGCCTGGTTTAAATTGGAGATGGGCTGTGAGTCATCCCCAGATGCAGGAGTGGGTCACACACAGCAGGCTGTATATTGGGTATGGGAGTCTTAGGAAAACTACTGTTTGTTGGGAAAGGAAATAAAATTTATTTCAGCAGCTGTTTTAGGAAGGGAAAAATCCAGCTTTTCTGAAAGGTAACAAATCCAGAAAACCTAGTGGAATCAGAGCAAAGTCTTTTTCTCTTGCAATAAAATAGGCAAAAGAAATTTAGCTTTTTTGGTAATGCTGCTACTACGTTGGGGTGCCAGAAAAGGAACTTTTCTGTAATATAGAATGAAAGAGAATAAGGAATAAGAATGGTCATTGTTTTCAGAAATAGTGTTAGCTGGGTGTAGTCCCAGCTACTGAGAGGTTGAAGGAGAATCGTTTGAAATCAGGCTGATCGACACAGGACACCCTGTCGCCAGAAGGGGAGGGAGGAAGGATGAAAATGTTATTCAGTTATTTGTAAAATGTTATTTAACATATTATGTAAGACCCAATATATTTTCGTATCACAGAACCTGGGTGAGAACAGGGATGTGGAGGTGGACGTATGGTTTCCTGTGGCTTGCTCAACTTGTCGTGCCCCTGAAATTCTCAGTGTCTGGAGATGCCTGGAGACACAGCTGGGGGTGGGGGGAATGCTAGCGACTAGTGGGTGGAGGTCAGGGATGCTGCTGAGCATCCTACAATGCACAGGACAGCCCCCTCCCCAGAAAGAACTTCCGGCCCGAGCTTCAGCTTCTGAGGGTGAGAGGCCTGGAGTGAACTGACCGGCCACTGAAAGATGGATTTGGGTTGTTTTTCTTTCTGAGTTTCATTTTGCCCTTTGAGGTCATTAGGAATTAGTTTGAAGTGTTGCAAGGCCAGAGTAGAGATTTACTGACTATCTCTTGAAAATACTGCTTAAAAAAAAAAAAAAAAAGGAAAATAAGAGAGGAAAACCAGATCTCTGCCTTGTTGCAGGTGTTATCCTAAGGGTGTGTGATAGCCTTTGCTGAGCAGGGTGATGGATTTGGTTGTATTGGTTATTTTGCATTCTTCATTCATCTTTCATAGGTAATACCAATTTGAGCAGTGTAAATGTCCCTGTTCTAAGATTCCATCTGTAATGTTGAAAGCCTCTGGATTTAATTTCTTTTTAAAAACTACCCAGGGCACTAGTTTTATTCTTTGAATATGGAAATTCTGGCAGGTTTTAGACTGTAGTTTTAGAGGGCAGTTAAAAGGTGAGCAGAGCCCTTGACACAGGTCTGCTCTCTTCCCTAAACTTGTTGAATAAACTCTGGGAAAACAGGTTAAAATGAGTCATTTGTTTCTTTTCCATGTAAATGGAGTATTTTACCCTTGACCAATATTGTCGTTCTGTAATGATCTAAAGAGAAGGTATGGGAACTTGCTGTGAAATTTACCACTGTCACAGCATCCTTATTAAAGTTGACTAGGAACTTAAAATATAAAGGTGAGCATTAAATAGTTTGGTATCATTTTGTTTGAAGTTTCTCCTGCTTGTCCAGGTGTAAGAAAATGAGACCACACTGTTGTCACCTCTGTTAACCCTTATCTTTATGCGGAGGCACCAGCCCACCCTGGCATTCTGGGTTGACAGCAGTGACCGCAGTACCACGTTATCAGGAGAGCCTTGAAAAGAGGCACATCTGGTTTGGACTGACTGCTCACTGCATGTGGTCACACCCAGGTGCTCTCCTCAGGAGGGTGGAAGCTGGTGCTACTCCTCCTGAAGGGTGCGGTGCGGATGTGCCTCCTTCCACTCCTCCCAGGACTGTGGCCTCTCTTCCCTAGCAGCTAGGGTGCAGCACCACCCAGACCCCAAAACCCAAAGGCAGGGTTGCGAGTCTTACCTGAGCCTCTTGGGTTCTGTTCCTACCCCTTGGGAGTTTGCTGGAGGTGCACTTGGAACTCGCCTGCAGTGGTGCAATCCTGGACTTTGCAAGGAAGCCGTGGGAGAGAAAAGAGAAGACCCCGCCTGGGGAGGCCTGTCTGGAAGGTTCCCCCAGGAAGACAACCAGCGCCTGTGGTTGTCTGAAGCAGTCTGGCCCCTTGGCACTGGGCCGCCTTTATAGGCTTCCCAGGGCTGCTCACTGGGCTCTGGCCGCTCCCTGAAGGCCGGCATTAACCCTTTTTTTGCTGGCCTTTTTTCTCCCTCACTTTGGCAGTGAGTACAGTTTCACTAAGCATATAAAAATGTGAAAGTTTTCAGCGTAACTGGTTTTCTTCACCTAGTAACAATCTTTTTTTGAAGTTTGAAAGGATTATAATAGAGATTGTTCACCTTTTATGTAATAAGTTACAATCATTTTTTGAAACAAGCAACAGTATTTTTTCTTCTTTCAGTAACTTCTTGGCCTTAAAACTGAACACTAAATTTCACCAGTTAACACAGTAGCATGTGAATAATATGTAGAGAATTTAAGTTATAACTTTCACTAAGACATTTGCGGAAAGAAATTTAAACCCAAGAAGTAGCAGGTATTTGGTAAGAAATCAGTAATCAAGCAGCTTTCCTCTCTAATTGTTGACCACCCTTCACTCCTCTCCTGCTCCAGGAGCTATCTGGGGGGACCTCCCTTCCAGGAGTTTGTGAATAGCTGATCAGGCCTTTTCCACCACAGCAGCCTCCCCAAGCCCTAGTGACTGAGTGGTCTTGTGTTTGGCAACCATCTCTTACTGCCCACCTACTGTTGTTGGTGTTTGCCATTAGTTTGGAGGAAGGTTGGCCAAGTAGCTCCAGAGCAGAGACCAGCACCAGATGTTGTACGCAGTGTCTGAGGCCCTTAGATGTCACAGATCTAAGCTGCCCTGGCCAAATTATGTGGTCTTCATAAAAATGAAGTTTTAATTGATCTTATTTATGCTTTCTTCTTGGTGTCTTTGTACCTTTTTGACTTTTTTTTTTTTTTTTGAGGCTCTGTATTTGAATGCTGAGTGATCTTTTATGCACTGAACAACGCAGGTTGCTGTGGGCTGGGGATAGATGGGGGCCAGCACATGCTCTTCTCACACAGCTGCTGCAGCCTCAGAGAGGCCGGCGGCCCTGCAGACAGGACCCAGGCAGTGCGGGGCACCTCCAGGTACGTGTGCCTGGCCACTTGTTACTTTGAGTTTTCTGATCTGTAGTGACTCTGTTGCAAATGTGCTTCAAGGTGTTCCATATGATACTGACTTGAAATCTTTCAGATATATATCTTGGGAAATATACACATATTTTAAAACAGTACTGTGTTAAAATTTTTATGGAAAAATATGAACGCTTCCTATGAAGAACTGTAGAAATTCTGACTGTTAACTTTTTAAAATTTGAATGGCATGATGAAGTACAGAGCTGGTTGGCTCTTAGACATCTTTTGTCCAGCTGCAGAGTCAAGATGATTTCAACATGAAGAATGCCCACAACGTCATTTTGAAATAAACGAGTCATGAGAAAGTACAGCTTCCTCTTGAATTAAATAAATAAAATAAAACCTAAACCTCGAAATAGCCAAGGCATGCCACTTAAAAATAGCCACTCCCTGCTCTCGCAGACCCATGGCTCAGGGTTCTGGGCTCTGGGCTTGGCTACTTGCTGGAGCTGTGAGGAGGCTAAAGTCTCCTCACAGTCCTAAGGCTTGTCACCTTGCAGGTCCTGGTGGGTTTGCTGCAGGATGCTTGAGGAACTGGGTCTGAGCTCATGCTTGAGGTAGAGAACGAGCAGCTGAACTGGCACGTAGCCATTTTGCTTGGAGCCCAACCTTCCCCTTAGAGCACTGTGTGGTTAAGTCAGTTGTCATGACCATACCACTAACCAGTTCAGGGACAGGACACAGCGGGCAGGGATTTCAATCTTTTGGCCCCTTCCTGACACTTGCATGGAGAGGGGTGGGAGGGAGCACCTGGAAATTTCTGGAAAACTGGAAGAGCTTCTGTCAGTTTTAAGTCTGACATGGGGTGGGGATGAGGGGTGGCTGGAGCTGTGGTTTAGTGGTATCCTGCTTACCTGTCACATGTGAAGACCCAGGTTCAAACCCCAGTACCACATACACAACTAAGTGTTGGAGCAATGAAAACGAGATGAAAATCTAAATAAAGTTGATTCTCTTTCTCTCTCCCTCTCTCTTAAAAAAAAAAAAAAGTCTGACATCGGACGAGTCTTCCTTATGCTGTCTGCACAAGGTACTCTGCGAGTGCTGTCTCAGGGATTCCTCCTTTGGAGCTTGGGCTGACTTTGGCCTCCATTTGCTGGTGGGATGGAGCTCAGGGAGGCAGTGTGAGTGGCTGCACAGGGAGGGCAGGCTACGCCAATGTGCAGCGCAATGCCACTGCCCACCTCCTTGTTCCTTCGTGGAGTTGATGTCTTTGTGGGTTTATGTATTTCTGTTCATTCAGGATAGGACAGGACAAATGAAGGGAGATGGCACCTCTGTCAGAGATGTCTGGGATTGCTTGCCTGATTAAGTTTACTGCTGAGACATCAAGCCATTTGAATGAGCGCTTTTGAAGTTTAATCTTTGCCGTAGTCAGAAGCAGTAAGCAAGTTAAGTGCCAGTAGCCCTCATTTACCAAGAAAGAGAGCCGGGCCTTGGGGGGTGAGGGTTAGTGCAGGCCACACTGCAGTGAGTGGCGGGCAGGACGCGAGCCCTCCTGGCTCAGTTTTCTGCACTCTGCCACTTACTCACTATCAGAAAATCCTGCCACATCCTCGTCTGCCTATTCTGGCATGGGAAGGTGGTGCTAGCAGGAGGCAGTGCAAAGCCATGGGTTACCCTCCTTTCTGCAGCATTGCAGAGGACGTCAACGTAACCTTCACCTCTGGCGTGGGTCTGTGCTTCCTCCCACACGCTTTTGGTGCCCTGGTCCTGGCCAGTTTGAGTGAAATCCAGGTGCAGACACCGTCTCCACCACAGAGGCTGTGTCCTAGAGAAAGCCAAGTGTGGCAGTCTTATCTTTCAGTTTTTCCCAGCCTGAGAAGGAATTTATAGTGCTCAGAGTTGTCACAGCTCAAGTCCTGCACACACCATCTGCCCTTGGCCCTGGAGCAGGAGGTAGTCTAGACGGTGACATGGCATTGGCGTTCTGGACAGCTATGCGCCTGTCCATGGCTACTGGGAGTGTTCTGGGCATTTCCTGTAATTTCTTTGAGAGTGATGGCAACCAAGACTCATGTAGCTCACAGAAGCGCAGGTGATGACATCCTCTGTGTCCTACTGGGAGAGTGTTGTCAGCCTCTGGGGAGCAAGCTTGTCGGGGCATACTCTGGGAGTGGCTGGTGAAGTGAGTACTTACACAGCCTTACCTCCTGTACTCACTAGGCTGTGTTTCTCAGGAAGCCCAGAGAGGCTCAGTGCCCTGGAAGCTTCTCCCCACCCCTTAATCAGTTTTGATTTTCTCCTTTGAAATCAAGATGTTGTGTGCCCTTGCTTTGGACTAGAGTGTATTTTCACTGCTAGAACCACATTCTTGAGATGTTTTCATGATTTTTCTGTTAGATATAGGTCTTTCTTTTGACCTCAGATATGGAAAGCTCTTTGCTCTCAGAATATGTCCAGATGATTATGGGATGAGGGGTGAGTAGCCAGGTATCAGAGACATGGGGCCAGAGTTGCAACAAAGTAGCCATCTCCATAGGACCTGCTTGGGTCCTGGGGTCCCTACAGAGAGGCAGAGAGGCCCTTGGTGTGATCCAAGTTCCCTTGCTGCTCCAGCACTTGCCCCCCGCCTCCTTATAAGCTTTTTTTCTGAAGGTAAGATTCTACTGTTTGAGAACCACCAATGCGCCTTTTTGTGGTTGGGTATCTAAAACTGTTCCCTTGGTTGAAATGCTTAGGAACTTGGTATCACTGGGAGTTCCAGGGACATCATATCCCTCCTGCCTGATTCCTGGGAACAGCTGTTTCTCCAGAAGCTTGAGCACATGGGAGCTTTTAATCATCTCTTCTGTTTCTAAACTAGCAGGCCATTGCTATCTTTCATTGCAGGGAATTTTTAAATTGATTTAGGAGCTTCAATTCTGACCATGAGTAACATGAAGGAACCTGGTGGCGTGAGCCACTGACAACTGGGCAAAATATAGAAGCAGCCTTTTTCAGACACTGTATGACAGGCAGTGCAACCTTGCCTAGGTAAGGCTCCGTGCCTATCTACTAGCTTCCTGTCTTAGGCAGCACAAATTGGGAATCCAAGCAGAGCAGAATGAGTTGGCTAAGTTGAGGGGACAGAGAGTGGGTTTCTTGAGGCTGAGAAATTGGGAATTGTCAGGAAGGGACTGTGACAAATTTCCAACCCTCAAAGCCCTCCCCCACCAATGTCCTACACTGTGGACCAAGTCTCCAACACATGCACTTTCAGGGACACACTTAAACCATACCAAAGTGTGAGGGCACACTTTAGTATCCAGTCTAAATTAGCACCAAAGACTCCTGTGGTCCTAATTGACAAAGCTGAAAAAGAGAAAAAAACAGGAAGTCTGATGGTCCATTTTCAGAATGTGTCTTAAGGTTTGCATATGAAAGGAAGCCATCTTAGGTCGGGAACCACGTGGTCGGAAATAATCTTTTTTTTTTTTTTTCCCATTTTATTTTTCAGGGCTAAGGATCTAACTCAGGGCTTGCGCCTGCTAGGCAAGCACAGGCCCTCTGCCATTGAGTTAAATCTCCAACCCCTTGTTTTGTTTTGTTTTGTTTTGTTTTTTAAAGAGAGAGAGAAGGGCTGGAGCGGTGGCTCAGCAGTTAAAGCGCTTGCCTGGCATGTGCAAGGATGCAAGTTCGAACCCCAGCACCATGTACACAACGAAGTGTTGGAGCAACAAAAAGTCATATGAAAATTAAATAAAAGTTGATTCTTTCTCTCTCACTGTTCCTCTTTAAAAGAGAGAGGGAGAGAGAATCATTTTAATTTAGTCTTTGATCTGGATTTTGTTGCTCTGACACTTAGTTGTGTATGTGGTGCTGGGGTTCAAACCTGTGTCCTCATGCATGCCAGGCAAGTGCCCCAACTGGTGAGCCACTGCTCCAGCCTGAGATAATCCAATTTTAAACTCCTTATCAGATATCCCATTATACCCGTAGCTCTTTTCTGTACCTGCCCCAATTTTATATTAGCCAATCGCACAGATTGTACCACTGAGCTTCTCCAATCAGAGAGAAGGGTAGGATTGTGTCAGGTTGGATATGCAAGCTTGTGGACTGCCCTCCTAAGTGTGTGCGCTTCAGAAGCCCCCTTGGAAGCCGACCCTTCCATGGGAGTAAAGTCTGTCTTATCTACCCACCTCAGACCACATGTTTGTTTTATTGCAAGCCTAGTATGTATTTATGTCTGTCTGTCTGTCTGTCTGTCTTTCTTTCTTTCTTTCTAAGAGAGAGAGAGGGATAGAGGTGGGAGGGCACCACTTTTTTTATTCATTTTTTCACCTAGCCTTTAGTTGTACATATGGTGCTAGGGTTTGAACGTGAGTCCTTGTGTGTGCCAGGCAAGCACTCTAACCACTGAGCAACAGCTCTAGCCCCACACCTTGTTATTTCTAACATGCCAGTGATAAGCTGCCTGCCAAAGTAAACATCAATACTCTTGAAAGAAAGACAATAAAATTCAAACTTTCAAACAAGGAGAACTCAGTGTCTAGCATAAAATAAACAGAGCTAGGAGTGGTGGCAAATGCCTGTAATCCCAATGACTTGGGAGGCCACGGCAGGACAAGTTTGCAGTGGTAGAGCGCTCCTGGGTTCAATCCCCAGGCCTGGGAGGAGGAGGGGGACACACTATGGGAAGAGGCAGTTTCTTACTCAGCACTGGTCCGTTCTCCTATCATCTTCATCCCAGGTGGCAGGGATGCTCAACCCCACACTCCCAGTTGTGTTTGTCTTCTCTGCTAACCCTGACATCTTGCACATAGGCCATATTAAGGGTTTCAAGAATATAAAGAAGTGAACAAAGGAGGAGAAATTGAAGGGAAGACTTTTGAAGCATTTAGAAATTTTAATAGTATATCACAGAAGCTACTTAGCTGCTTAAAATACATATAATTTTGCTTCTGAAGAAATTGTGCAGGTACATAAACTGAGACGAAACCACAGATACGCTTTTGTTCCTTAGTTCATAGACTTACATTGAATTATTCACTAAAATTGAAGGCATAGGTTTCATAAAGCCGGAGAGAATGAGGGATGTTGGTCTGTAGTGAGACAAATGGCTATGGCTTGTGTTTTGTATTTTGTGTGTTACCAGTCCCTCTGCAGACAACTGATGGAACGAATGGGGCTTTTAAAACCTGGACTCTCCGCTGGCCTGCCAGGCCACCTGGGCATAGGCAGCCACTACCTTCAGGTCTCCATGGAGCAGGACATCACTGATTTAAAGCAAGTGTCTCAGTGCTTCAGCTTGTGGCTGATACTCTCAGAGCTTCCATGGCGATGGCAGAGTTTTAACACCAACCTTCTTTGTTCTTGGCAAGATTTCTGTTGCCTAGACTTCCTGGCAGTGTTAAAGGTTGACCAAACAACTGTTTGGACCAGACTATAACGTGGCTATAAAGTTATTGAAAAGATGTCTTTATATTCAAGATTCCCTTTTGTCGTTTGATTGGGATAGGGAGAAAGATGCCAACCAGTAGACAAACATCACTCAGTCCCATCACAGAACACTTCAGCCAAATGGAGATCATCTGCGGCCAGCCTCTGCGCTCACATCACTGTGTCCTTGATGTGCCGGGTCTCTTCAGTTGTGATTGTAGGTGTGGGCCAAGAAACCACGGTGCCTATGCAGAGAGAGTTGAATGCCAGAAAGCTAATTCTTTTTTTTTTTTTTTTAAGAGAGAAGGACAGTGAGAGAGAGAGAGAGACAGAGAGAATTAATTTTTATTGAGTTTTTCACATGGCTTTTGTTGCTCTGACACTTAGCTGTGTACGTGGGTGCTGGGGTTTGAACCCGTGCACTTGCGCATGCTGGGCAAGCGCCGTAACCACCGAGCCACCGCTCTAGCCCCCCAGAAAGCTAATTTTTAACAAGCACCCTCCAAACACTCGTGCCATCCTCGTTGGTGCATCCCAGGAGTGTCTGTTTCAGCAAGTGGCTGGTTTTACCGAAACACCAAGAAGACTCTGCTACTTGGCCTGTGGCTCATGCCAGAAGTCAGGATCAGACCCAGCTCCCATCCTGTTCAAGGAGACACTATTGTCGGTGCCTTCTCTTCTGCACCTCTGTGTGAGGCACCCTAGGGTGTCCAGCAGCATGAGCCTGCAGGGTTTGTGGAGGATGAGGGTAGCCAGGGAGTTCACACAGCTCTCCCCAGAAAGGACCAGTTCTGCGAGGTTCATGATTAGCTCATCCCCCGGGGAGCCAACATCCCTCTCCATCTTCCGTCTGGCCCGTTGGAGGAGCGCAGTGTTGTAGAAAAGTCGGCTGGCAAACATGTTCAGAGTGACAGCTAGCACCACCCAGCGTGCAGAGGCCGTGTCGCTCTGGGTGAGAGCTGTCCTCCAGGCTGGTTTAGCAGTGAGCAAGAAGAAGAGAACCAGCTTGAGAACAAGGGTGAACCCAAAACCCAGGCTGAACTTCACAATTTCATATTCAGGCCAGGCAGTCAGTGGGTCTGCCTGGCACATGGTGATTTTGGTCAGCTCCCTAGAGGTACCCAGCAGGGCTACTACAACCAGAGAACTGCAGACAGCACAGCCCCAAATGGCAGCCAGGCCTGCCATAGGCTTCCAGAGGCCTTGGGCCCCCGTGAGCAGATAGCGTGAGGAACCTGGCCATACAGACAGGACAAGCATGGCCCCCTGCAGGTGCTGGGCGTTGAAGTAGCACATATTGGAGAAGAAGGAGAGGATCCCGCAGTGCAGGTTGGTTGTGAGGATGTAGTCAGGCCGGCTGGCAACACTGAATGAGAGCAGTGTCGCCAGGACACTTGTGACTGTGAGGCCTGAGAGCAGCATGTCCAGGGACCCCAGCCTGCTGCGGCCCCTAATGAAGGTGATTAGGTTGAAGAGCCCAATCACCAAGCTCAGTGGGACAAACAGAGCAATATATACATGCATGCACCTGGAGATGACATTTTGTGCAGCAATGACATCCTCCACATCTGGGGACACATGGCTTGGGTACTGAATCCAGGACATGTTGTGAGAGTCCATCTTTGGGACTGCTGCTAGACCTGTAATAGAAGCATATGCCAGGGAGTCAGGGGGATGGTAAGGGATGAATACTGTCGGAGAGGACAGCATTTTCAGAGAGTACCTGCCTCCAGCCTCTCCGGGGCAGCTTGTTTAGAAGGAAGATGTTTCAGGGGTACGTGGGCACAGGCTTTGGTGTCTCCAACAAGCTTCTTTCCCACTGAGCTGTGACCCGTGCTGTGTGGTGCAGGAGGGTGGGGAGTGAGGACTCCCATCCCCATCTTTCTGAGCACTCCTTTTGCCACCCTCACCCTGTCCAGAAAAAAGTTCATCACTTGTAGGCTAAAAGGCTTCCCTGTATGCAGTCCCATGTAAGTGCCATTCTGCCTGGGACGAGTGACTCAGCATGTGCTCCTGTGAGCCGGCTCTTGGCAGCAGTGGCTGTCTCCCCAGAGAGGCGTTCAGTCAGTGGCTTTTGGGGAGTGGAGTTTGAGGAATGCCAATTTTGAGTCACCCAGTGCTTTCTGCTTATTTTGGTATTGACTTTGCATGCGTCCAGGGAATGGCCCAGAATATACATTGTTCAGAGGCAGGGCATGCCTTGGCACATATAGTCTGGCTTTTGAGTCCTGAGAAATTCTGGCCATTTCCAACCCCCATTAGGGGCCCTTTACCACTGAACACAGACACAGGGACTCAAGGGGTGGCATGTTTTGGATGCTGTCTCTCTAGGGATTGCCAGCCTCTGCCCTTTCACTAGGGTTGCTTTATTATAGCGAGTTGTAAATTCCTGGGGTGAGGGCTATAAATAACCTCAGTGAGACCATTCTTAGTCACTGAGATAAGTTCGTTTCCATACGTACGTCCCCTCTCTCCTTTTAAATTTTAACTAAATAGCAGATGGGGCTGGGAGATAGCACTGCTGTTCACTGAAAGGAAATTGAGGGCAATAAATTTGAAAGCAGAATGGAATGGTTGAAGGCCCGGCCACAGCCAGGTTTGTTTTCTGTGAGGATGGTTGGCTGGTCTGGGTGGACTCGGGACCACACATGAGGGGTGCGTGTGCCTGTGTGTTGAAAGATGTCCTGCTGTGTGCCGGGTTGGCAGATGCACACAGTGTGAGCGCAGATCACAGGTAGAGAATGGATGTGACTAGCCAGTTTTCCTCCCGACCTATAATAAGCAGAGCAGTTTGCTGTGCATATGGACATGTGTTTATTGTGTCCATATTCTGTTCTTAAGACATGGGATGTTTGCATACATAAACTGTCATGGCTTTTCCCACTAGCGTCACAGGTACCCTTCTCTGCCCACACATGTGTGTCTGACATCCTTATAATATCCAGTTGACTGGATGTAGCCGACAGGATCTTTGGACCAAATGCTGACAGTGCTCAGTATTGCCCTCCTCTGGGACAGCGTGAGGCCCATAGATTTTTAATGACATACGGCACCAAAGTGTGCAGTGTGCCATGTCCCCCTCTCAACATGCAGCACATCTGTGTTTCCAGGTCAGTGTCAGGGCTTCCTATCCAGCTGCCCTTTGCTCTGCATTCCCTCCTCCTGCAACTCAAGTCTCTGTCTAGGATGATTTCCTTCAGCTTCTAAGGCCTTTTTAGAATTTCTCTGATGAGCCAGGCACGGTGGCGCAGGTCTGTGATCACAGTGACTGAGGAGACTGAGGCAGAAGGTTCGCAAGTTTAAGGCCAGCCTCAGCAGTTTAGTGAGGCACTGAGCAACTTAGCAAGACCCTGTCTCAAAATAAAAAATAAAAAGGCTGGGGATGTGGCTCAGTCATTAGGTACCCCACCTGGGTTCAATCCCTAATACTCCCAAAAAATTTTCCTTTTTTTTTTTTTTCCCTGATGATAAAAACTATCTTTGCTGGTCTAAAAATTCCATGGCTGGCTGTTCTGGGGTTATCATCTAGAATGACTATTTTTGTCTTGCCAGGGACTCACTGGGATTCTCGTGTTGGTAGGCTAGTGACTTTGCCACTTAAAAGATCTTCTCAGCCTTTGTGTCTTCAGATACCTCCTCTCCCTTCTCAGGCTGACCAAACGTGCTGGACTTCTTCACTGAGTACTTTCCTCGGGCCTGTCTTTGAGGTCATGGTCTTTCTCTCCAGCTGTGGCTAGTCAACTGATAAAACCATCCCCCTAGCTTTAAATTTTAATTGCTGTGTTTCTTATTTCAAGAGGTTCTTTTCTGGTTTTTAAAACGTGACATTTTTATAGATTCCCATTCTTTGTAGATATTTTCAAGCTTATCTTTCAGCTTCTGTCTCTGTTATCTCTGAACAGGGGTATCGGGTGTCATACTTGAAAACTTATATTTAGAAATAATTGTAAGTGAGAGTGACTTGCTCCAGAGCATTTTTGTTTTTGCTTCTGTGAGGTGCCTTGGGGTTCCCCAGTGCTGGAGAGCCAGTCCAGAGTGTGTGGCCATCCACTCTGACAGTACAGGGCCTGCAAGGCAAAACAGCCAACTCTCAAGTTGCCTTCCCGTTTTGCCTGGTAGTTCCTTATGTCTTGGGTTTATTTTGTTTTTGTTTTTTTCCTTTTAGAAGTCCAGATTCCCTCCCAATTCTTTTTGCATTTTTTGTTTTTAAACTAATTTTCAGTATGTAACAAAGCCTCCAGTTATCAGAACTGGAGCCCAGGGACAGTCTGCTCTCTCTGTTGATGGGCCTGGCAGGTTCTGGGCTTTGGGCACTGAACCTGCTTCTTGTCTGTTGGATCACTGTCCAACCTCAGCCACCTAGTCAGTCTCAGGCTGGGATGAGGACAGTGTTCTCTTGTTCTCTGAGAGGCCCGGAGGCCACTGGAGTGCACTATCCCATGCACACACAGCATGCTGGCGTAGGCTTGACTTTGACGTGCTGCTGGGTGTTTGGGCATCCCAGTAACACTCTGTTGACAAGCTTTTCCCTCATCTCATTGTTCTGCCGGGGCCACGTGGGTCACCAGCTTTCTGGGCGTGTATGCAGCTCTTCAGGCAGAAAACACAGTGGGGAATTGTGATGTTTTCCATCTGCTGGTGCTTAAGGACCCAAGTGGTGTGTAAATTAAGACTCATGACCAGACCGAGGGGAAATGATTCAGATTGTTCATCTCATCAAGCAAAATGGCAAGAAGGCTTCCGCATGCTGACCGCAGGCCAGGAGACAGATTTGCCATCCAGACATCCGACCTCTGCAGCTGGTCACTGCCTCATGTGGAGAGTGCTCTGCAGGCAGTGGTGTGACCAGTGGGTGTCCACTGTCAGGTGCCATCCTGGCTCATAGCTATTAGCTCTGCTCTGATTTGTCTGTGGCCAGGCCCTGGTTCCCAGCCTGGTGGACAGGGATAGTATCCGCGCTTGGCCCTGCGCATGTTCTGGAGAGTGCTTTGGTGCTCCTCCCCAGGGCAGCAGGAGACGTCGCTCAGGTGACTGAGAGCCCTTGCTGCAGCGTCTCCCTGCCTTTCCTGTGCTGGGTGTTGGTGTACTGGCTTTGCGGCCAGCTTGTTGTGAAGTCACCTAGATGCATGGGACTCAGTGTCTTGGCTGCATGGCAGCCGCCAGAGCACCCACTTCCAGGGTTGGACACATAGAGGGAAAGTAAGGCCATTGGGAACCCTTGTGATGTGTGGGCACAGGTGCTGACATCTGGCCTTTGGGAATCTTCCCGGTGGTGGGCGGACACAGGTACTGACATCAAGCTCTGCTCCAGTCATGTTTCTGCCACATTGTTGTCTCTTATGCCTTTGCTCAGGTCGTCTTGAGGACAGGGTGGAATTCACCTGTGCATATGCTACAGAGACCTCAGCACACCCGCCTTCATCCACCTTCCCTGCACTGGTAGCTGAAGCTCCCCTGGGTTCAGGTGCTGCTGAGGCCTGACTGGTGAGGAGCACCAGATGCTTTACTCAGTCCCCAGTTCTGTGAGTGCTACTTCTTCCTCTCTGTAGCCCTTCCCTGGGTGCATACCTTACTGCCTTCTGCCCTGGTGGCCCTGGACCATGCACTCCATATATGCGCCTTAGATGTGCACATATGGTAGGTAGCGGAGCCCCCTTGGCATCTGGAGACCACATGCTGGTAGCGGCCTTGTCTGCCCAGCTGGACCACCTCACTCCTTGACTTCTCCTTTTTGAGTAAAGATAATAAAACAAAAGTGTAAGGGCATTTTTTCCTGAAAGCATCCATAATCTCCTGTTAACCCCATAACCTCCTGGCTCCATTTTTTTTCCTTTTTTGTACCAGGGATTGAATTCAGAGGCACTTAGCCACTGAGCCACACCCCCAGCCCTTCTTATTTTTTTGAGACAGGGTCTCACTAAGTTGCTGAGGCTGGCTTTGAACTCACAATCCTCAAGTCACTGGGATTACAGGTGTGTACCACCACGCCCAGCTTTCTTGGCTCCATTATATCCTGGGCTTCTTTTTGGCCCTGGCAGTCTTGCTCCCCTTGCTCCACACTCACCCTAACTGCCCCTGAAAAGAGACAAGAAAGAGGATGAGAGACAGTGGGGCTGTGTTCACACTCACAGCCACTCAGGCCCCAGGAGGCCTTGGCTGCCAATGCCCTTCCAGTGCGTGTGGGATGTGTTCGTGCCTTCTGTCCACTCAGACCTCATTTTCCACAGAAAGTAGGCACAAATGTCATCCCCTTGTCTTCCACACTAACATGTGATGGCATCATGTGGCACCTTCGAGTCTAGCCCTCTCACTTTCATGATACACATGAGGGGCCTCCATGATGTTGGGCGCCTCAGTGGTCACTCTGTGGCTGGGTAGTCTCGGTGGAATTAGACTGTGCAGGCCTACCACAGTTGGTATGTCCATATGGTCCCCGCTGACTGTCATGAAGCTGCCTTAGATGTGCAAAAATCGGTTCAGTTTTTGTTTGCTTGCTTGTTTGTTTTGGTACTGGGGATTGAACCCAGGGGTGTTTAACCGCTGAGCCACATCCCCAGCCTCTTTTTATTTTTTGAGATAGGGTCTCGCTAAGTTGCTTAGGGCTTCACTAAGTTGCCAAGGTTGGCTTTGAACTTCCAGTCATCCTGCCTCAGCCTCCTGAGTCTCTGGGATTATTAGGCGTGTGCCACCATGGCCGGCCACGTATAGTTTCTTAAGAGAGTGAGTATGTTTTCTTTTTCTGGGGCTCACCCATAAGAGTAGCATTGCTGCATCCTTTGGTCATTGTGAGGCTTCTGCACTGTCCCCTGGGATTTCTGCACTGT
Organism: Aplodontia rufa; assembly: GCA_004027875.1. Taxonomy (NCBI): domain Eukaryota; kingdom Metazoa; phylum Chordata; class Mammalia; order Rodentia; family Aplodontiidae; genus Aplodontia; species Aplodontia rufa. Next base: position 20,920 of record PVKS010004607.1, read on the forward strand.
CCTGTGTTCCCACTGGAATCTATACTTTTAGCTGTCATAAAAGCAAAGGTTTTTATTGAGCTCCTGTATTATCTAGAAGAGGGAGCAGCACTCCATGACAGCTAGCTTCAGACTAAGAACCAGGGGCACTGGGACCCTTGCTCAGCCCTGTGGAAGGGCTGCGGAGGAGTCTGGGTCCCCTGGGAGTGCCCTCACCCTCAGGCCAGCACCTTGAGAATGCTGTGCTCTCAACAGCATTTGACTCTTGGCTCCTTGAATGGCCTTCAGCGTGGTTTCTGGAAGTGAGTGTGGTCCTCCCCAGGGTTGGAAGGTGAAAGGTGAGGGCACCCTTATCCTAGAAATAAGGACTGGAGTTTCCTAGAGGGCCAGTGCAGGGGACATACCTGTGTTCCTCCAGGGGCCATGAGGCCATCCCTCTGGTAGTGTCAGGTACTGTGCTTTCCTGTTTTCCGTGGCATCTGAGTTACGTGGCAGTTTACATCGATTGAGAGTCCTGCCATTTCCACTTACCACACAATTTATTGAGTATTTTCATGCTTCCTAGTTTTTATTGTTAATGGGTAATTGTAATGGTGCTGTGACAATTAATTACTAAGGCTTTCTGCTATGTGGACATTAAGCTTTCTGAACTTTCACTCTTGCAGGTCCATTCCAACTTGTACTTGTTTTTACAAAACACTGAGAAAGGCTCACAGGTTGTTTTTCTGTGCAAAGAGGTCAGGCGTCTCCTATGTGGTCCATGGGTCCTACATGCAGGCAGCACGGTAATGAAGTGGCCTTGGCGCTGCCTGGCCAGAGTATAGGGCTATGTGCAGATCTGCAGTTCCCTGCTAGCTCCATAGCTTGTGGGTGTGTCCTTGTGGTCCCATTGGTCTCAGATTTGAGTCTTTTGGGAATTCCAGTTTTCTTGTTTTTCTACTACCAGCTGAGGGTATGAGGGCCTGTGAAAATGCGTCTCTGTTACTGGAATGGTAAAAGGTGGGTCAGGGGCCAAATTCCAAGATAGCACAGTAAAAGCTTGAACTGGCTTTGGAGAGAGACTCCCCTTGCGAAACTTGAGCTGCTGTACCCTGCAGGCCCCATTTCCCTCCTTTCCCCACAGTACCTCCTCCCTCCACTGGACATGGTTATTTTAGCACCTTCTGATCTAAACATTCCAGTTTCTGGTCCTTGAGCCTGGAACTGACCCTCTAATGAGTCACTGTGTTCACTGCATACGTGGCCTGATGTTCTGCACAGCCCCTGGCCAGCTCTGAACAAAGGTGCAGCCTCAGAGGGGTCTTGGGGACCATCTGAAGACTGTGGCTCCTGGACTCCAGCCCATGGGTCTGGATGGAGTGCAGGAAGCTCTGGCTGTGTGTCAGGCACTTGGGTGGCTCCCCTCAATCCTGCCTCCGCCCTCTTGGTCCTGTGGCTGTCCAGTTCTAGGAAGTGTTTTGAGTATCTTTTTTAGGTATTGGGAAAAATGACCTCATTGAAGGATAAGGATAAAAGAGATTTCCGTTCTCCTTTTCTTGAGTCTTCCAAAGAAAGCTTGTGTGCCTTCTGTGTTTCATACACAGACATGTGCACACATGTGAATACATATGTATACATGCATCATAACTTGCACCAACATGCAAATGCCTATACGCATGTGTGTGCACATGCCTCTAGGAGGTTTAGAACTCCTGTGTGCCATGGAGCATCCAGATTGTCAGCAGTGACCTGGCTGCTGTATCTGGTCCTGACTGGGCAGAGGACCTACCTGTCTTATAGGCCTGAGGGCATACTGTGCTCCTTGCAGAGTGGAACCCAGTGTGCCCATGGATAGACCATAGTGTTGGGCACCTGAGTCCCTTTCCAGTCTTTCTTTGAGAAATCCTAACGCATATCCCTCCTTGCAGGGGAATGTTCAAGAATGGGGTAGTGGACTTTATTTGAGTCTCAGTTTTCCAAACACCCTTCTGCCATGAGAAGCATTCCCTTACCCTGATCATCCAGGGCACAGAAAGGAGGGATGAGCCAGCAGGAAAGGGTGGAGAACTGGATCTAGAGGTGACACTTGTGCCCTTGTTAGGACCCTTGTACTGCATGTGCAGTATGCAGCACCTCCTCCCTAAAGTTCAGCTGGGAGGATGCAGTGCTCTACGCAGAAGTCCCTATGTGTGAACTCTTCTGCACATATTCACTCAGATCCTACAAGCTGGAGTTGATGTCATCCTTGTCATCATGGACGTGTGTTGCAAAGCCACCGGAAACCCTGAGGTCAGGTAGCTGAAGCTTCCTGCTTGGGGCTTTAGAACCTGTACAGGGCTCAGGACTTGGGTGGCTAATGTGGAGGAGGCCCCAGGAAGCCATCTGAAGGCAGGATCTAGCCTGTGTGGTGGTAGACTAGAATGTGGGCGGAGCTATAACTGGTGAAGAAATAGGACCACTTGTTTAGCTGAAGAGAAGGTATTTGGTATTTTGTGACCTGTTGCACTTCCTGATAGCCTCCATTGGTTCTGTGGGATCATGCCCAGCTGCTGAGCTGAGCACCTTGATCCAGCCATGAGGGCGGGGCTCTCCTGACCCTTTCCTTCTTTCACTGCATAGCATGGTAATCTGCAGGTCCTCGTGCCTTAGCAGAGATCCCAAGGGAGGGCAGCAGGGAAGCCTAGCGTGGGCTACAGGGCATGAGGTTGTCAGCAAATACCTGGGCAGCTTTCTCTCTGTTCAGCTTCTGTGTGCCCAGATCTTCCCCTGCAGCAGGCCTCTGTGGAGCCTTCCTGAGCCAGGTGTGGGAGCCTGGGCAGGGGTTCCTGGGAGCACTTGACCAGCTAAAGCCAAGAGGTAAGCCCCAACAGAGGGGACCAGGAGGGGTGGCCCATTGAGTGGTACACTCAGCCCAGCACCCTTTCCAGAAGGACCCAAGGCTTTCCTTCCCATCAGCTGTCTTTGAAGGAACAGATTCTACTGTTGGCAAGCCAGCAGTGCCATCATTGCCTCATAGGTGGCCAGGGAGGTTTGCACACCACACGTGTGGTCCCGGCCAGCTGACAAACGCAGGAATGCATTATGGAATGGCATTGGTGCTCCTCATGGAGCTCTTATGAAGCAAGATGAACCTGCATGTGCACTTTCACCTGGGGTTGTAAGGACGCCTGCAGGAATCCCGCACTGTGCGCCTGCCTGCTTGAGAAGTTCAGCCTGGCTCCCCTGGGCTCCTTCCCAGGCTCCGCCTGCCACCTCCCTCTAGGTGGAAAAATGGATGGCTGGGCTCCTGCCCCCACCCTGCAACAGTCAGCCAAAAGAATCCTCCATTTTCTGGTTTCAAGTGCCGTGAAAACACATTCCAGATGTGCCTACTCTTAAATGTTCAATATATTCCATCAGTTCAGATCCTTCTCATGTTTTTGTCCTACGAGGATAATCTAGCAGTCGTAATTTATGTGGCAGCTTCATCAACACCCCAACAAGTTCTCTGACCCTCCGCAAACCTTTTCTAGCTCCATTTTCAGGAAGCAACTAGAGTCACCATTGCCCTTTTATTAATGAGGACATGGGCAGTCTGCTCAAAGTGCCAAAGGCTAGAAAAATATCCACATTTCCTTTTTTAACTGAATCAACCTATAATATAAGAAACTCTGATTTTTAGAAAGAAACTTCCCACAGCTGTGAACTTGCTTCAGCACACCCCCCCCCACCCCAACCAACTTCGATCTACCCAGTAAAGCAGAGGCAGGAGCTGGGTGGGCAGGGTTGCTGCTTCCCAGAGAAATGGACAAAATGCTCACCGGTGCCGAGGAGGCTGCGGGGAAGCCAGGGCTTTTCTGTTCCGTCTCACCCTCCCTTCAGTTGCTCTGTGCTCACTGAGAATAGTCAGGCACAGAAACCTACAGTTCCTTAAGAAAACAGGAATTGGCTGCAAGTCACCCAAACCACACATGGCATTTTAAGCAGCATATGGTTTGGCGGTATGACCCAGAAAAATTCAAACCAACCTATGTCTGAGGCAGCTTAGCGTGGAGACGGGAGAAGTGACGTGACGTGTGCACTGTGCTGTCCGAGGCATCCAGGGCCTTCCTGCAGACACTCCCTCCCAAAGAGCAGTAACATTCACAACTTAAAATAGGAGCTAAAACCCCACCCAGACGAGGAACGGTGCTCACAGCCAGCATGAACCAGCCGAGTGTTCCCCTGCAGCCTCCTCAGCCCTCCCTGCAGGCCAGCACCAGCCCCACCCAGATCCGGGGGCTCCATCCCTGCACTGAGAGCAGGGTGACCCAGGATAGTGGATGCTCCAGCCTGGATGCCAGCTGACCCGAGGCCTAACTGCAGAGTTGGGCTGCTTCCGTCATTACCCTGCACACCGGCACCCAGAACTTTGCCCCGGGGTCGCGTGGAAGTGGGCTGTGCCAGGACGTGTGCCAGAAAGCACGTCATGGTGTTGTTGCCCAGCGCCCTTTGTGTCTGGCCTTGCTGAGGAGGCTGCAGAACTGGCAGAGAAGAATCCTGGGTGGAACCCCACATTCTGAAGGGAGCGAGGCCTGGTCAGACGGAGGTAAAAGCTTCCCTTCCTTTGGCTTTTCCTAGGGTGGGTCTGGTGGGAACTTAAGATGCATACTCTTCATGTCCCTCCCCCTTGGTGCTCCTGCCCCTCTCTGACATTGGGTGGACCCTTGAGGACTGTCACTGGCAATATATAGGAAACCTTCAGGAGCTGCAGGAGAGCGCTGTGCTGCCCCAGAGCCCTTAGCTGTCCTGGTGTACTCACTGTGGCACTGCCATGGGTGCTTCCTTCAGCCTCCTGTATCTGGCAGGAAACCTATCCTGGACACTTCGCCCAGACCCCTTGGTGGCCTGAGTGGTCCGTGGCTGTCAGTCTGGAGGGTAAATGGGATCTGGGTGGTGAGTGCTGGCTGCTTCAGGGACCATAGGATCTTTTCTAGGAACCCGATAGGGTGATGTGGAGCCCTAGTGTTTTGAATGTTGTGAGAGGGAAATCTGAGGGACCCCTGGACTACTGGGACCTCAGTCCAGTGGATCTCCTGCTGCAGCAGGAGGTCGTCAGCTTTTCCAGGGCAGTTGCCAAGCCCTGTGGCACCTACTTCCCCACCTGTCGCATATCAGCCCTAAGGTGAAGGCATCTCTTATCCAGCGTGTCAGAATACATGGTAGCCTTTTGTGGGTACCTGGCCCCAAGCACAGGTGGGGTGCAGACCTACAAAGAGTCACTTAGCACCAAGCTTCATCTGAGAGTGGCTTCTCGTGGCTCATGCCTTTCTTGTTGGCCTTATAGTTCCATAAATCCACATTCTGTACCATCTTGCAGAATGGTTCCTGACTCCCAGCCCTGTGTGCCTGGCTCCTGAGTGATCCATTCCTGGGGAATTGACCTCTGTTCCACCCACCATGAAGGGTGCCCAGGACTGTGGGGCTGTTGTGAGGATCCTTAAGTGATGGACAGGTAGGGTCTCTAGAAACAGGAAGTGCTGGGAGTCGGGGCCAGTCATTCCCATTGCCCTGCCTCCCTTTGGGTCTCATCTTACCCAGCAGGTGCCAGGACCTCCCCACAGTGGACTGGACAGGGCATAGAGGTGGGGTGGGAAACCCTGGGGTCTGACCTGTCTAACTACTTGCCAATGCTCTATGGTAAACCAGCCTCCAAACCTTCCTACACTTGGTTTCCCTACAGTAAAGGAAGGGAATAGACTCCTTTTTGGAAGCCTGGTACTTGTCCTCTAACTGAAGGGATGGACTTGGTGCTGTCATCCCTTCCAGGGGCCTGTCCTCTGACCTGTCATGGGCAGGTGCTTAGTGTCACCACTGCCATGGGACCAGTGAACAGGCCTGGGCAGGAGCCCCATGGGAACAGACCCCCACCCCTGGTAGATGGCCATTCCCATAGAGAACCAGCTTTGCTCCTGCATTTGTTGTCCACATGCTTATGTGAGGTCTACAGCTTCCCTAAAAAGGGGATCCTGCCTCCCAGTTCCAGAAGCTTAGGCCCTGGGGCCTGGCAGAGCAGATGTGCTTTTCCTCAGGGATACTTGCACCTGTGCAAGGGTTGAGTTCCTGGAAGACAGCAGACCCTGCTGGCCTACTGCCCTGTCCTCACCCATGGTACACTGCTAGGCTGAATAAACTATGTGGCGTGGCACCTGCGTCCATGCCTGGGGCTGGTCCAGTGGGGGCACTGGCCTGAACGTTTGCTCTGACTAGGAGTTGGGAATTCAGGAAGACATGGCCCCTAGACCATATGCTTGTGCTCCTTTGCTCGTAGCGCCCCACTACACAGGAGCCCGTGAAGATAAGTGCAAGATTAGGGTGAACAGGATTGTTCTTTGGGGATACCAGTTGAGGAGGTGAAATGACTCTGAAGGCCTGCATATAGGAAGTGAGGGGAAGGGTAGTGAGCAGGGATGTGACATCTTTCCCTGTCATCCCAAGAAGCACAGGCCCCAGGTCCGCTGGATGGACATGGTCAATAAGGTGCACCTTGTTGGCCCAGCACCCTGTGGTAAGAACAGATTGTTTCCTGACCTGTGCCTATCTTCATGTGCTGCACTGTTGGCCTCTCAGTAAGACCCTGTGTCCACCCAAGGTCTTCTATATGAGTGTCTTTAGCAGCTCCATTCCTGTGGCCTGACAGTGGTAACCCAGTGCACATGCCCTGTCCAGGGAATGGATCAACAGCTTGGTCCTTCTACACAATGGAATGTTAGCCATATAAAGGAATGGCATTCTGGCACACTACGAAGTGGATGAACCCTGTATGTTCAGTGAGGCTGTGCTGAGGCACAAAGAGTTAGGATACAGCAGTGTTTCCAGGAGGGGTGCCAGCCCATTGAGCTTTTTCTCTCTCCAGAGTCCTGGGCAGAAGGAACTCCATCACCATCCATCCCATCCATAGGTAGTGAAAGCCACCAGTGGCCAGGAGGGTGGACCTAAATGAGACAAAGCTAGAAGGGAAGTGGGTGGGGGAGGTGCTGCCCGTCTATCTTGCAGGATGCCCAGAGCCTTCCAGACCTTGGGCCTTGTAGACCCTGCAGGCTAGGCTGTTGTGTGGGCCAGCATTGCTGCACCGTCCTGAGCCCCCGTCCGTGCAAAGGCTGATGTGCGCAGCAGTGAGGACTGCTGAACACCCCAGGTGGCTAGTCTTCCTGCTTCTCCCAGACAGATTGACCACTATGTTTAAACATACCTGCTGTGGCCTGAACACTGCAGCAGAAACCTGGGATGTGGGCAAAGGGCCTGCCTCATGACACTTCCGCTGCATGTATCTCAAGTCCCTGCTGCTTCGCCTTTATAGGTCCCATTCTCAAGGTTCCGATGGCTTCTTAGCATAAGAATGTCTAAATGCAACTGGCCCTCTGTCACATCCTCAGGTTTTACCATGCTTACATGGCTGCACTAGCCTAGAAGCAGGAAGGCAGGGGTCCTGGTTCTGCTGAGTGATCCTGGACAAACTAGCCCTTGGACTTTAAGCCTGTTGTGTGAACTGCAGGGAGCTGGGGAGGGGAGAGAGACACATGCACATGTGCACACATGCCAATCCCCTGTGTCCAGGACTCCCCTTCTTGGACAATAGGATGTCCATCTGATAGATCGGAGTCAGAAACTACTTTTGGAGGTACTTGGCCAGAAGGCACGTGGATTCTGCAGTAACAGAAAATTCTGCTTTTACAAAAGCACAAACCTCGGCAGCCCAGGACAGCTATCTACAAGGAGCTATTATAGACATGTGTACACACGGATGTGATGCAGGGCAGCTCTGGATCACTAACACCACAGAGCAAAGCTCCTAGGAATAATAAGAGCCACATTGGAGCAGGGCATGACACAGGATTTCTGCGTATTGAGGGCTGGGCACAATGTTGTTCATGTGGTGACTTCACAATGAAATTTCTGGTATCCAGTTTAAGTTACACATTTAGTGCAACAACATGCCAGGTTGTTACATGGTTAGAAAGGTAGCTAAAGATCTGTAAAACAATACAGGCTTAAGAAATTTATTTTTTGCAAAAACTCTTTACAGACATCTTTGCATTTTTAAAAAACAAATTATTTTTAGCAAATTAATAGGGTTGTGCCGTCATCACCAGAATATAGGAATATCTTTGTCACCTTTGCTAAGACCCCTCCTGCCCACTGCCATCTCTTGTCCCCACCCAGCCTTTGGCCATTTCTGACCTGCTGTTAGAGCCACATGTTGTCTTGTTCTTGTCTTCTCTCTTGATTTTCTAGTTGACCCAAGACTTCTCCCAACAAATTTGTACCCCAAAGCTGTTGCAGCGTTGACATTCTTCTAAAGTTTGCCACCAAGATCCCTGTTCTTGACAAAGGTCCACACACAGGTCTTCCCAACTCCACTTTGGCATGTTCTGGTCCTTGGTGGTCAGCTGGGGCTCTTCTCATGGTGATTGGTATTGCAGACAACGGGTAACAGCCCCAGGCTCACCTCCCTCAGGCTCCCATGGTTCCCATCCCGGCTGCCATTCTCATTGAACAAGTGCTGCTATGGTCTACCTTAGAGCCCCGGAGTGGTTGTTTTTAACAGCTGTGTCTTGACCTTATGCAGGCTTTCTAGGATTCACACCCCAATACCTTTGTCTTCAATCCTCTAGAGAATTCAGCATGACAGGAGGAGGTGAGGTTGTCTTGGGATGCCCTGCTCAGTCCTGCAGCCATTTGGGTTTCTGGTCCTTAGTCAGTTGCTGCCCTCACCATACAGAATGCTGAAAGCAAAATGCCTTTGCCCTGGGCACTGTTCTGATGGTGTGGGCATGTGTCCCCCATGCACAGCAATGATGTGGCTGAGCTGTGGTTTATTAATCTGGCAGCCACCGGGGTGTTTTGCTCTGTAAATGTGTGGCCAGGAACCCTGACATGTGCTGTTCCACAGTGTGGGCAGGGCCACCCTGCAGCCTCCTGCTCACAGGGAAAGCAAGCCTGCAGCCTGTGGCCCTGCTACCCATGTCCCTGAGGCCCGATTTGCCACATGGCTTCCTCAGTGGCAGGGCTTGTTTAGGCTCAAATGACCAGGGAATGGATTGGTCCTTGGATAGATATTCTTTTTTTTTTTATTAGATGGATATAGAGATACAATTGAGGGGAAAACATTATCAAACATTCAAGAACCAATCAATATATACTTAGTTATCCAGGGCTAATGCCATATCATGGATGCCCAGCTTGGGTTCCCCCTGTTGCTCTTTCCCCCAGAAGAACTCCTGAGTTAAATGGATATCTCGTGGAGGATAGCGATCTCCTTCTGAGATGACTCCCCCCTATTCCCACCCTCCAGTCTCCTAGGAGTTCTTCCTACACTCCCATCCCCCTCCCTACGCCTCCAAGTATCCTAGGGAGTCATCTCCCTGTTGCGTTGAGAATCATACAATTTGAAGTTATTGGCTTAGCCGTCTAACATACTGCTTCCCCATGTATTCTAGCTTCCACAGATGAGAGATACCATTCGGCCCTTGAGTCTCTGAGATTGGGATATTGGATAGATATTCTTCTATATTTTGGGGTACTCCTGTCTTGACCTCCTCTGTTATTTGCCCAAAGTCATAGTGGCTGACGTCCATGGAGCATGTCAGATTTGCAGCACTACGTGGGTCACTCACATAGATCCCTCCTTGTTTGAAGGGTCTTTATTTTCACTCTCATCCTGCAGATGGGAAAATTGAGGTTTAGAAAGCAAGAAAATCTGTCATATGTGTGTCCTGCGGGGAGGGTGGTGGTGGTGGAGGAATCTGAATGGAAGCAGTAGGTTTGGGCTTGGTGCCTATACTGACCACCTAGCTGGATTGTTGGGAAATTGTGAATCAGGAATGATGCTCTTTGTTCTTTGTTGGCTGTTTTCGGGGGAATTTCGGATTGTATCAGTTTACTTTATCCCACCTGATTTCTTTAGCTGTAAACCTGTCAAAAGCACCTTTTCTGGGGTGGCTAGGTTTCCCCTGCTCAGTCCCCTGCTCTGGTCCTGCTGCCTCCTGCCCTCCTTGCATGGCTAGTGGGGCTCCCCCAGCCTGTGACTTTGATGGCCCTGAGAAGTGAAGGTCCGCTGATGGCCACTGGATGGAGCTCTGAAAACAAGCCTGCCCGAGGAACTGGGAAACATTTAATTCTGGAAAATCTTTGTGAATCACTTTCTTTAGTTTGTAGCTTAAACCCAATAGTACTTTTAACTTTCTAGCATCATATCTGTAGGCATCTGTTTCCTGTTTTTGTGATGCTAGTCTCAGGGGCCTGGGGAGATTCAGGGAGGGTTAGCATATTCCTGGCCTCCTCGTGAAACACTGAGGAACCATACCCACACGGCCAGGTGCAGCTTTCTCCAGCGTCCAGGCCACTGAGGTCCAGCAGGTGCATACAGCTATGTAAGCAGAGCTCCACTAAGACACCATTTTTGTCATTTCAGGCGGTCCCTCGCAGCCCTGGAATGAAGAGGTGGGCTGCAGTATGCACCGTGCCTGTGGCTGTTGGGGTTCACGGCAGTCTTCCTTTTCATTGCCAGGCAGCACTGCATTGGTGCACAGGCTCCTTGCCTGTTGGTGGATGGGTGGGCCTTCCCCACATCAGGTTCTTAGGAGCAAACCTGCTATGAAAGTACAGGTGTGTGTGACATCTGCCTTTGCAGGTGGAACATGATGACTGCACGTCTAGTTCTCTAACTATTGAATGGCTGTATCATTTTACAGCCTCCCACATTTCTAAGTCACAACCCTGGTGCAGGTGGGCCTGAGACTGAGTCTGGAGACTGCAGGGCTATGGTGTAGCCTGGTCTCTGCTGGCTGGTCCCAGAGCTAAGGAGACTTTCCGAAGGGACCAGACAGCAGAGGTAAATGGAACCAACAGCTCTGAGTAAGCACTGACTGCTCTGGGGGCTGCAGTGGGAACCCTTAGCACAGGGCCAGTGCTAGGAGGTGGTCCAGAAGGAAGAGGACAGGAATGTGGAATGCCAATCAGAGCTGCCTTTTGACCTTCTCCTGGCATCTCAACATCATCTGGTCTTCGTTTCTCCAACATTTAGTTGTGTATGTGGTACTGGGGTTTGAACCCAGGTCCTCACGCTTGCCAGGCAAGGTCTCCAACTGCACAGCCACCGCTTCAGCCCCAAGCACCTGCTTCTTGTGGCAATCAAAAAGGTGAACCACCACTGGGCCTTGGTTCCCACAACCCCTCACCATCTTCCAGAGTCCCTGATGTCACAGTGCCATTTGGAGACTGGTGATCCCTGTGCCTTCTGGGTGTACCCACCTTGCAGCTGGCACTTATTAATCTCTTCCAGTAATGTTATTCCTGGTGAGGAGGTCAGCATGCATGTGTGGATACGTGTGTGCACATGCTGCCTAAGTGTGAAGGCCTTGGAATACTTGTGGTATTGTTGAAATGATTCTGCCCCCTTAAATGTCCCCTTTTAGTATGGTTGACGCCACCCACCTGGCCCCATCTAAGAGGAAGAAAGGACAGGCGGTTTTCTGCAATGCTGGTCTTCATGGAGCTGGTCTTTTGTCAACCGGGAGACTGAGTAGAGCCTGTGGTCCAGTGCTCACATGCAGGATAAATCAAGGATGAGCTCCAATGGTTTAGAAACATGGACAGACCCCCTGAGGAGGTACTGCATGAGAGAGAAGGTGCAAATTGACCTCCTGCAACAGGAACACACACACACACAAACACTATTATGGGCTGGCAGAGAATGTGAGATAAAGAGCACACCAGACAAGAGAGAGTATACAGCAGCTAGAGATGCACGGTGATGTGCTTGTGGAACAGTCTGCCTGTTCCTGAGGAATGTGCCCCAGAGGGTTTGCTGTGAGCCCTGGGAGACGCGGACAGGGCACCCAGCTTGCAGTTGTGATTGGCTGAAGTTGGAAATGGCCAAATGCCCATCCACAGAAGGGTGGAAGAATGAATTGTGATACATCGCACCTGTGGCGGCCTGGATGGCAGTGGGAAATGGGGTAAAGGCCCAGACAGGCAGAAGTAAAGGACATGTAATGTAGAAGCAGAATGATGAAGAAAACCAAGGTGGGGACTGGCATAGATGAGCAGTCCAGCCCCTCCCATGCCATCCCAGTCCCTGCCTGGTTCTCAGGATGTTGCTGTTCCTCACCCCACGGCTTGGCTGTTTTGGGGGAGAGTACTTTGTTGAAGCCCAGGCTCCCACCATGTGGCTGGGCTTGCTGGTGTCATCAGGACTATGATCCTTTCTTGACCAAGTAGAATTGCAGGGATTGTACTGGTGCAGTGACTCTGACAGATGCAGGGTCAGAATCCCTGACGAGGGGCAGAGGCTGACAGGTGAGGAGCTTGCTCTGAGTTACAGTCACCTGGCCAGGTAGTCTAGATTTGTTTGCTCACCTGCAAGAGCATGACCCTCCACATAGCACTTGGTCAACAACAAGAGCCCAGGGACAGTGGCTGCTGCTGCTTTTGAGACTCATGTGGCCCTTCTGTCCCTCCCCCAGAAATGCACATTTTAAGAATTCAGAAGTTGGATAATAAGTTTTACGTGGTTAATGGTCTTCAAATGGGTGGGGTTCTCTTCTTTTTTATTTTTCTTTTGGTCTGGAGATTGAACCAGAGTTGCTACATCCACAGTCCGTCTGTTTTTTCTTTTCTTTTCTTTTCTTTTCTTTTCTTTTCTTTTCTTTTTTCTTTTCCAGCACCAGGATTGAACCTAGGGTGCTTAACCACTAAGCCACATGCCCAGCCCTTTTTATTTTTTATTTATTTAATTAAATTATTTAATTAAGGGGCTGGAGCGGTGGCTCAGCGGTTTCGGCGCTTGCCTGGCAAGCACGAGGACCCGGGTTCAAACCCCAGCACCACGTACACAACTGAGTGTTGGAGCAACTAAGGCCATGTGAAAAACTGAATAAAGTTGTTTCTCTCTTTCTCTGTCTCTCTCACTGTCCCTCTCTCTTTAAAAAAAAAAAAAATATTTAATTAAAATTTTTTTGAGACAGGATCTTGTTAAGTTGCTTAGGGTCTCGCCAAATTGCTGAGGGGCTCAAACTTGCAATCCTCCTGCCTCAGCCTCCCAAGCTATTGACATTATGCGTGTACCACCGTGCCAAGCTATTTTTCATTTTGAGGCAGGGTCTTGCTAAGTTGCCCAGGCTAGCCTCAAACTTGTGACTTTCCTGCCTCAGCCTCCCAAAGAGCTTGGATCCACAGGTATGTGCCACCATGCCTGGCCCAGTTTCTTTTTTTTCATATTCACAGAACTCCAGGCTAATGAGTGGGTATAGCTCTTGGGGTCAAGGCACCAGATGAGACATGAGAAGGCCTCCAAATTTTCCAGCTGGTTTTAAATTCAAAGCTTGGCATGCAACTTAACATCTTAATTTATTCTTGGTTTATTTTTTTTTACCGAGTGATTTTTATGAAAAAAAAAACACAAGTGTTTGTTGTTTTCTTGACATATCTGCCACAATTAGCAACAGGTCCAGTTTCCTATAATGCGTTGCATAAACTTTGTGAAGGAAATCCAACATTAACCTCACTTTTGAGAGCGTAAGTAATGAAACATGGCAAGCCTTCTTGAGGTTTGATACAAAAATAAGATCATTAATTTCAAATTAAGAAATATTGGGGCTGGAGCAGTGGCTCAATGGTTGGAGCACCTGCCTGGCATGCTCAAGGACCCAGGTTCGAACCCCAGTACCACATACACAAATAAGTGTTAGAGAAACAAAAATCAGATGCATAAATAAAATTGATTCTCTCTCTCTCTCTCCCTTAAAAAAAAAAGTTGGTGGCAGAGTTAACAGCCTTCAAAAATATAATTTTGAAAAACCTGTGTCCTGGTGTCTTCACACTCCTATGAGAAAACACAGGACTGAATTTATAATCCACCTTGGGTTGTTTTGATTTTGTTTTTTTTCCCCCAAATTCTCCTCTGAGTAGCTCAAATTCCTTCCTCTTCCTTTATTTATTTATTTATTTTTCAACATGGTAGAACTGGGAATCGAACATACAGGGGTAAGAGAGGCATAAGACCCTGCTGGATCCTGCAGGATGAACTTCGCACAGAAGTTCAAATGAGCAGGTGCCTGGGGACAAGTGGACTGAGCAGCATTTTGGAGGTAACCTCAGAGGCTGGGGAAGACCAGAAAGTGAGAGGCAGGCAGAGGAAACTGGGGGTCACCTGCTCCTGACCTGGCTACTGGGTGTCCACGGAGCCTGTCTCAGTAGGGTGGATGTAGGTGAAATTCATGCCAGGGTCCTCTAGACCTAGTTCCCCCAGAACTTGGCCAGTTTGTACCCAAAGCCACTGAGAAATTAAAAAGAAAAAAATGTGATTTTGGAGCCCTTCCCTGCTCTTTTGGGGGAAGAGCAGTTGGATAGAGGAAGTCCTGGTGGGCAGAGGCCATGCTGCTCCTGGTCTGTGCTGGGGTGGGGGTCTACCCTTCATAGGTGCAGAAAGCATAAACAAGGAAAAAGGTCTTTTACACAAGAACACCACCTCTCTAATAGACGTGTCCATCTAGATTGTATTTCCCCAACTAACCCAAAAAGCTATGCTGCTCTTGACTTGACCTTGGCTCCTGGGCCTGCTCACCCTGAGGCTTAGACATTTCCACAGCAGCCAGCGCCCCCTGCAGGCCAGGCTGGGCTGGAATCTGCAGGGTTAGAGTCATTTCCTTGGCAAATGTTAAGGTGTTAAGTGGAGTAGTTGGTCTGGATGGTCAGTCAGGGTGGGAAGGAATGAGGATCCTGACTGCTCTGTGCCCTAGAAGAAGGGAGAGACATTCAGGCTTGTGACTTTAAAGGCTTGAGCAAGACACTAGCATACCTTAAAGTGAAAACTTCTATTAGAAACAACACAGAAAACTGTCTTCCACTTCAGCCCTGTGGTTTATGAATAAGGAACTAGGTCCTACCAAGCTGGTGAAGCACCTGCCAGCCACAAGGAGCAGACACTGACCCAAAGCTCGGCATCTGGTGTATTTCTGAATTCTTCACAAGGCAAACTAACTCGGGCAGGTCACAATTTGAGGAGATGTAGTTTGTGTGTAATAAATAAAACTCAGCAACTACCACATGACTGATTTTCCCAAGAGACTAGAGCACGTGTTCAAGGCCCACATAGGAAGGCCGTGCATTGCTGCCGTGCTCTGTGGTCTTTGGGCAGGCGTCCCAGCCTGTATCTACATCAAAATTACAGAATCCTGGGGCTGGGTAAGCACCCCATGTCATGCCAGCCTTTCTGCAGATATGGGACAGGTGTTCAAGACAGCTCAAGTGGCTCACATTCTTTCAGATGATCACTTGAGGGAAATCGTCCTGTTTTCAGAGCTTCCTGGGTTTCAGAATTGGGGGTGGGGGGGCTGGAGTAGTGGCTCAGTGGTTCCAGCGCTTACCTGGCATGAGCAATTACGTGGGTTCAAACCCCAGCACCACGTACACAACAAAGTGTCTGAGCAACAAAAGCCACATGAAAAACTAAAAATAAAATTGATTCTCTCTCTCTCTCTCTCTGTCTCTCTCTCTCTCTCTCTCTCTCTTTCTCTCTCTCTCTCACACACACACACACCCACACACACTGTCCATCTCTCTTAAAAAAAATTTTGGGGCTTCAGTGAGTGCGGGCCTGCAGTTTAACCCTAGAGAACTGGAGTAGAGCAAATGCAGAGTGCAGAGCAGTGGAGTTCTTACATGCGTATTTTAAAGTAGATGACTGCCACATGTGGAGATGGCGAAAGGCCCAAGGAGGTTGATGGGGCATGACTGGCCTGGGCTGTGGCCAGTCACCTCACCTGCTCTGCCCTGTGGTTGACATCCAGTTTCAGATCTGTGTGAAGCAGACCAGTCAGGGCTACTTTCCCATGGGTGCAGGTCCCTGGTCACTGTGGGGAGCCCAGCTTCATACCCTTCTGGGCCTTGCTGACACTTCTACCAGTTCCCAGACCCCAGGGAAGCCCTTCAGCTTTGTTAGAAATCCTAACAGCGTTTTCTTTCTTCTGTTTATTTATATTTCATTTTGTGCACACTTTGGGGAGCTGATTGGAAGGACAGATCTATACTGAAAAAAAAAAAAAAAGCTGCTGTTATCCGTGGGAGCAGGAGCATCAGGCAAGTGTGCAGGTGAGGAGAGCACAGCGCTCCTGACTTGTCCCTGTTAAAACCAGCCACATCTGGCTCCTTCAGTGACTCCTGTGTGGCCACAGTGAGCCTGGCAGGGGCCCTAAGCACCGTCCTCACAGCAGACCATCTGCATTTCTTTGTGTTGTTTCCTTCATCTTAATAACTTGTCATTTTCTATCAAACATCTTTTTATCTAAGAAAGAAGGGGGCGAACACTGGCTTCAGGTTTTCATCCTTCATTTGGAAAGCCTGATGTCCAGGCTGAAGAAGGTCAGTCATCTGAGGATATGACCTGTATCTTTACGTCAAGCGCACAAGGCCAGAAGGCTGGGAGGTTAGCTGAGAAGCAACCTGTTCTTCACACCGGGAACCTGTTGCTTTCCACAATATGGCCTTGGCTCAATATTGGCTTTTTTTGGGAAAAACACCCACGCCATTCTTGTGTCAATATCTCCCTTTCTTGGGAAGAAAGCACGTGGCATCCAGGTAACAAAGTGCTGTGCATCCAGTTGAACTTCAGTCTTCTTGTTGTCAGCTTATCTCCCAGGCTGTGAAGCCAGAGAGGGAGGAAGCAGAGCCTCCCAGGTGTCCATGGCTGGCTCTAGGTCCTGAGGCGGGGCCTGTGTGCCCTCTTTCCTAGGCCTGTGCCATCACCTGCTGTACTCCTGCTGGATCTGGGGAGCAGTGCCGCTGCCCACAGTGCATTTTCTTTATTAGCCGCCGGAGTTTTCTGGGGAAGTTTTTATTAATGTAGCGGTAGAGAAGCGGCGTTACAGAGCTGCTCAGGAAGGCCAAGAACTTAGATAAATCCTTAACAAAGTACAAGACCCCCAGGTAGTGCCCGTCCATGGGCCTCCCTCGCGACACCAGCACCATGTGGCCCAGAAGACTCAAGTAGTACGGTGTCCAGAGCCCAAACTGTGTGCACACGGTGGCTACCAGAAGTCTGTGCACTGAGGGGTCCAGCCTGCTTGTGTCCTGGTCGAGGGGTGTGTCCTCCTTCCGGATCCGGGAGATGAGCACCAGTGCGTACAGCACAGCCAGTCCTGGCACTACGTAGCCGATGAGCACCAGGAGGGCGTCGGCAGCTTCTGTGTTCTGCATCTTGGCACACTCCGTGACCCGGGAGGACACGTGGCTGCAGATGTAGAAGAGCAAGGAGGAGAAGCTGGTCAGCAGTGCCCCGCCCCAGACGAAGCCACATACGTGCCGTGTGTTGTAGACACTGGCCATGTAGGTGCGCGGCAGGGCCCGCTCTATGTAGTAATCTAGGCTGAGCAGGGCAGTGGAGTACATGGTTACCAGGGAGGCCACATTGAATAGGATCAGCAGTGTCACGTGTGCCTCGCTACTGAGGCTCCACAGTGCCCATCTGGAGTAGGGGGGACCCAGGAGGTACACAGGGGCCAAGGCAGTGAGCACGAGGCCCGCAACAGCCATGTTCACGAAGTATACGTCCGGCATGGTCATGCTGCTCTTGTTGCTCAGGTTGGCCAACACCAGCAGGGCATTGTAGCCCAGGCCAACTGGGACACCCGCCACCAGATGGAGCAGCGAGAGGACCCACAGCCCTAGGCGCAGGTCCTGGCACAGCTGCTCCTCACCCTGACCTGTGCTGTTGAGCAGGCCGCAGCTCCACATGGCGGCCTCACCCAGCACCGCAGCTCTGCGGAGAGAAAGGACAAAGTCAGTCACTGTGTCCCCTTGCTCAGCACCACCAGACTGCTGAGCCAGGAAAGAAACTGTCCTCTGTGTGTGTGCTGTGAAAATAGGTCCCAAGCCGGGCTCCTGAGGACTTGTCTCTGATGCTACCGTGATGCCAGGGGTTGTGGTGAGGCTTCTATACCCCATTTTCTTTTTTCTTTCTTTCTTTTTTTTTAAGAGAGAGGGGCCAATGATAGAATCAGTTTTATTTAGTTTTTCATGTGGCTTTCATTGCTCCAACATTCTGTTGAGTACATGGTACTGGGTTCGAATCTGGATGCTCACGCATGCCAGGCAAGCTCCATAACCACTGAGTGTGAACTCCTACCGCTCCAGCCCCTACACCCCATTTCTAAAGGAAACGGAGTCCTGGGTGATGCTTGACATGACAGAAGCTGCTCCACGAACCCTCCTGCATTCCCAGCTGTGGCTAGATGAGCATGGGTTCCTCTCTAACTGCAGAGAGCTGCCGCCACCTCTTGGCTTTGGGGGCACTCTTCAGGGTTAAAACCCACATGACCCTGGGCACATGGCAATGCTGGGGTACCCTAGCCAACAGTTCTGCGTGATAGGCTGTCCCCTGCTGGCTCCCCACCAACCTTGTATAACTGAGTGTGCTGAGTACCTGCCACAAGCTAGGGTGGAAAGCACGCAGCCTATCACCTGGTAGGACATGGACACACACACCCATCCATGTACACATGACAAACAGCATCACACAAGTACCTGCTCAAGCAGATGTGCGTGAGGACCCGTGCATGTGAGCAGGACAGGCATAGCTGACGCCATCACATGCACAGAGTTGAGGGGACCTGAGCCCCATGAGGGTCACCACTGACTGTGGTAAAAGTGCATAGTGCATCCTGGAGCTGCAAGGGAGCCCTGGTCCGCTTCTGAGGGCTCACAGCCTGCTCCCCATTGTGCCGTCTTGAGGCACAACTGAACCACTCTCCCTGTGTTGGATGCCCCAGTGCTGCGATCTTGAGGTCTGCAGGGGGCCTCTGAAAGTCAGTCCTGGGGAGTCTCTCCCAGCAGGACACCCCAGCCTAGGGCCTGGCCCCTTGAAGCACAGCCAGCCTTCTAACTGAATAGGACATTGACTCATGAAGGCATAATGTAAAGAGAATTCCCCCCACCCCAAGAACAGACGTTCTTCAGGGAAACTTTACCTTCAGAACATAGTTTGGCCCAGCCAGGCCTCCTGTTCTCAGAATAAAAAACAAAGGGTCTCAGGCAGATACAGAAAGCAAACATTGCTATTTCTCAGAGTGCAGGGACAAAGCGAGGAAGCCAGGCTGCCGGTGTTGGCACTGGTCCCACGCCGCTGTGGGCTCTGCCAGGAAGAAGCTCTGTGACCGCATGACAGGCTGCCCCCCCCGCTTGCCCCACAACTCCTATAGGCATGTACCGACTGACTGTGGGTCCCACAGCTCCCTGGGTCATGGTAGTGAGCAGAAAGGGACCTGCTACTCCAAGGCTCACACCAGACAAGTGGGCCAGCAGGGCTGGGGTGGTGTTGAAGGAAAGGAAGAACCTGCAAATAGCCGTTGCTGACAGCATTGTGCAGTCCCACAGCATGGGTGGTCCTGCTTCCTGGGTCTGTCTCCAGCACCAGCCTTAGCCATCTTCATACCCCTGAGTCAGGTGCACAATGTTAGGCTGGGCAGGCAAGTGCAGGAATTCTCATTTAGATGCAGGGCATAATCCTCTTGTGCAGGTAGGGGTGGGGCATTATAGTCCTAACAGTACCCCACGCCTCTGGAACAGTGAGTACTAGATAATCCCAGGTGCCAGGGCTAGCCTTGCCCTCTGCCAGACAAGTGTGTGCTCCTATTCTCCATGTGGACCCAGATCCTTAAATACAGACAACTACTGCTCACTCTGAGACCTCTCTCCCTTGACCAAACCACCCTGGCCAGTACCTTGTGGTCTGAGCCATTCCTGGACTCTGCCATCTCTGGTCCGTCTGGGTGGCTGCTCCTTTTCTCTGACCCCCACAGACCCTGGCTACCAAATCCCCGCTGGCCAATGTCTATGTTTAAATACTGCCTTTCAAGTATGTGTGGTTCCTCCAAACTCCTACCTGCTGAACTTGGGCTATCACTATCGACTAAGCAGGAACAAACGTCCTGGAGACCATGTCTGCTAGCCCATGGGCTGTGAATCCCCCATGACATGCATCTTCAGTGGCCACCGTGAGTGTTGATGAGCTGGTTCTCTACCCACTAGCATCCTGTCCTTGCACATCCCCACCAGCCTGGTCTCACATGGCATATAAGCCCCAGATGTTCTTGTCCAAGATGTTCCTCACTCTGTGATCAGAGGCTGTAAGCCTGCAAATCCCTCTACTGAGGAATGTCCCTCCACACCATGTCGGGCTTTGCATTCCCTAGCTTGTTTACAAGTGGGCCATGGAACTGCTGTGCTGTTTCATCTGATAGACCTGGTCAAATGCCTGGGTCCCTTTCTGTCAATCTGTGCTGTGTCCCTGTCCGTAGGCCATCTGGGAGGCTCCTGCTGGCATAGGGCGTCAGAACTCCCTTCCTTCCCACTTACTGTACCACAGCTTCCCTTGCCCCATTCCACCTCTTGACTACCAGCAGTGTCAGCCGTCTGCTCTTACCTTTATCTTGTGTCCCACGTTCCTTGGTGGCATGGGTTCCAGACGCTGGCAGCAGGCACCATGGCAAGGCGGAAGCAGCCACTGCAAACCAGAAGGACCTGTTGTGTCTCTGGAAACCTCGCTGCCGCCTCCTCAGTGGCCAAGCAATGTGGGCTTGCGGGTGTGTGCGTGAGAGCCCGCCACACGCTCGTGCCCGGAGAGGCCACCACTTGTTTTCTTCTAGTAAATTACTCACAAAGTTTCTGCCTCCCTTGGCAGACACAGCAGCCCCTCCCTAGCTCTGTTTACAGCTGGTTTCAAGAAACGAGAGGTCGTGCTTGGACGGGTCGGTGCTCCTGGAGCACGCATGTTCATATCCTCTCTCTTGGCTTGGTAAACATCCAGACTCCTGGGGGCCGGCCGGGCTTACGTCGAGGCTGTGGTGGCATTTCCCCCCTGCCTGTGTCCGGCCCTGCAGAGCGTCCTGTGCTGGAGCTGGAGAAGGGCTGGCAAAATCGGGCCCAAGGTCCTGCTACTCAGCATGGTTGAGAAGTTCAGTTCCGAGTTCCCCCTTTCCCTTGAAATAAACTGAACAGACATTTGTCTTTGGAAACTAAGGATAAAATAGTTGGACCTCACTGAGACTCTACCATAGAGAGATTTTGGCTGTGTTCATTTCAGACCCAGGAACACAGAGAGCTCTTTGAAGGCACAGGGCAGGCTTAGAATCTAAAGCATGGGATGGGGGGTCTGCGCCTGCAGCACGCGCCCTTCCAGACGCCCTGCGCCTATGTGGTTATCAGCGGGGATTAAAGAGGAGCAGCCCAAAGGGGGTGGCATCAGCCTGAGGTTTGTCCTGCACAAGGGCTGTGCCTGGCGTGTCTGCTCTCAGCTGCCCCCTCCATGCGGTTGAGTGGAGACAAGGGCTGCCTGAAGCACCAATACCTGCCACCAGGATTAGTAGAGCAGAAGGAAGTACTGAGTGCCTGCACTGAGCCGAGGATGGCTCCGTTCTTGGGACATCATATGGAACAAGTCTGTTTAGAATTCCCTTCCGCATTCACATGCTGGAGTGACCTGGCCCCCTTGGTTACAGAGCAGCACCAAATGGGGTGTGTGTTCACACCAGCCTGGATGTGGAGGAGGAGGTAGTATTCTCTCAGCATTAGGGATTGGCAGTTTATAAAGGCTTAAGAATTTATACCCTTAGAAGCTAGAGGTAGTTTCTATGTATAGTTTTCTTACATATCAATTATAAGACTGTCTTGTTTCAAATGAAGATAGTAAACCAAAAGGTATCCATTTTCATTCGTGTTCAGTCCATCTAAAAATGACATTTCCTTGCTCCTTGTTTAGACGTTACCTCTCAGGAGGCATCTCCCCCTCCAGGCTGTTACTTGGAGCAAAGTGACTGCTGTAGAACAGTGGCCTCCCTGGGGTGGCATCGTCTATAGTAAGGTCATTTGTAAAGTTGAGGTGGAAAGAGGAGGGCACCTGGAGAGGGTGGGCGGGCATCACCACAGCCATGGAGGCCAGGTGAGCTCCCCCACCAGCAGGCTATCCGCGGGCTGCTCAGGGGTGAGTGAGCATGAGATGCTGAGCCATACAGCCACAGTATGCCTCTGCATTGGGGGACAGCTGTGGCCGTTGGAGCTCAGGGAGGCAAGTCAGGAAGTGTTCCCGCCTCTCCTAATCGTAGGGTGGAGAGTGACACACTTCCTCCCATTGTCACATAGGGTTCCAGGGTGCCTGTCCCGTTCAGGCCGTATTTCAGCTACCATACCATCTCCCTTGCCCATGTCCTGCACCTGTGTTCCTAGCGAGGTCTGGTGGCCCAGGACATGCCTGCTGTGCCAGAGAGGCTCTGGTGGGATGCTGGCCCCAGGGCAGAGCTAGGATGCACTGGGTTTTCTTCATTCCTGTTCCCTGGCAGTTTGGGAAGGAAGGGTGTCCAGCTGGGGAAGAAGATATGGTTTCCACGGTCCAGCACAGACCTCAGGACCTGGGCTGGGCTGTCCTTTGCTTAGCCAGGCCTTCTGGTAACTTCCCTCATGAGAATTTGGAGCACAGAACCAGACTGTGGGAGATCAGGAGCTGGGAAGAAATCCCCCAGGGTCTCCTCAGAAGTGGGCTTGTTTCTGAGAGACTGGAGTCTGCGTTCTCTGTGACAGGAGGTTCTGTGCAGAGAAGTGGAGAGAGCAGAGAGGGTTTGTCCCTGACCCCATGCTGGGGCTCTTGCTCCTGTCTGGGCCAAGGCCTGAGGTGCAGGGTGCTTCTGGCACACACTCACATTCCACCCATCTTCATTTGGAAAACTGCCTGCCAGATGGCAGGATTAATAATCAGCTTCTGGGGTCCTGCCACCTGCTGCCATTCCCTTAGCTTGAGGGCCCCAGGTCAGCAGGACCCCAGGAGGCCTGGCATCATCAGACCAGAAGAGACTGTGGCCTTGTCTCTGGGACACCCTGCCCCCAGCTAGCCCCTTCATGTACCTGCAATCTTCCAGAGCAGCAGTGGATACCTGGTACCGCGGGACCCTCCTGTCTGCACTCTCCCTACCAGCAGCCTTCCCTGTGCTCTCCTCCTCCCACCAGGCCCTGCTCCTTGTCACACCAGCTGGTTTGTCCACCTTCCTTCCATTCCTGTCACCAGCCTCTCCCACTTCCGAAGCCCTCCCCTACATTTCCTGTACAACTTGCCATACTCATTGTTCCCATCTCAGATCCCACACCCCTCAGATGCAGCAACAGGACCTACACTTCTCAGGCTAGACTGCAGGTCAGGCCCTGAACCCCTGTCTCCCAGCCCCTTTTCCCTAAAACTCCCCTGTTGCCCCCCAGCCTCTGCGTGACAACCATATGCCCTCACTGACCATGGCCTGTCTGGATGAGCCCTACTGCAGACTCTAGCCATTTTACTTCAGTGGGGCCTTGATGTCCCCTGCCCCTCGCTGTAACCTCTGCCTGGTTGAGGGCACAGTCTGCTCCCAGGTGGGGCTTTGGTTAAGGGTCTAGCCTACTCCCAGTTTGAAGCTCCATTGTAACCAGTAAACAGTCTATAGTCATGCTCTGAACTCAGGTACAACTTCCATAGAAGGCCACCTCAGAGGACATGTGGCAGGCCTAAACCCTCAGGGTCCTGGCTAAAATGATGCCAAGTTTGCTTCCCTTCTCTGTAACAAGCCAGGAGGCAACAGGTTATGCTGAAGACAACACTGGCATGGCAGGTCCACTGCCAAGTTCCCATCACCTGGCCTAGCTGACCCTGAGCCTGGAGCAGGTCCCAGAGCCTTTGTAAGGACAGAGGGACTGCAGAGCCCATGCATGTGGTGCAGGCGCCAGGCATCTTGGCTGAGAGGGTGGAGGGACGAGAGCCATGCGTGAACTTGGGCTGTCCTCAGTGTCCCAGTTACAGTCATGTCATTGTTCCTCCGAAGAGAATTCATTAGCCATGTAAATGTGATGCACATGTCCTCTTTCTTTTTCGTCTTTAATAATATGCATAAAGAAGAAAGTGTGCATACCATGAGGCCAGGGTCAGGTGCCCCTGGGCTGGTTTAGCCTTATGTGAGTGTATGGAGGTCTGTGGTTCTAGCCTGTGGGCCTAGCAGAGGACAGGAGAGGACATGGGAAGAAGGCCAGCCCACTGAAGCTGAGAGGGGAATCCAGCCCAAACAGACTGGTTCATGAAATGTGAACAGGGCTGGCTCATAGACTTCTGGGACCAGATGCAGTGGCACATGCCTGTAATCCCACCAACTCGGGAGACTGAGCCAGGAGGGTCGTGAGTTCAAGACTAGCCTCAGCAACTTAGCAAGATTCCTGTCTCTAGAAGTAAAAAGGGGGGAGCTGGGGTGGTGGTTCAATGGTTCTGGTGCTTGCCTGGCATGCATGAAGACGTGGGTTTAAACCCCGGCACCACGTACACCACAAAGTGTCTAAATTTAAAAGAAAAAATGATTCTCTCTCTCTCTCTCTCTCTCTCTCTCTTTTTAAAAATAAATAAGTAAGTAAGTAAAAAGGACTGAGGAAGTTGCTCAGTGGTTAAGCACCTCTGGGTTCAAACTCCTCCCAAAAAAATAAAAAGAGAGGACTGGGAACTGGGACTGCAGTGCCTACAGGAGGCCACTCTACCTTGTGGCCAGAAGGTTATTTTTCTTTAAACTCATGGTAAAAAGGTGCTGGGACCTCTTTCCACAGGCTGGGTGGGGTGCTGGGCAAAGGCATCCTCTCCCTGTCAAGGAGAGCTTGACCAGAGTAACAGCCAAAGTTTCAGGGTCAAAAAGTTACCCAAGCAGAATGTCCGCAACCCACTTGTGCTGTGCATTCCTGTCCAGGCCTCTCCGCTGGCTTCTGGGTGACCTCAGGCTGACCTGTTGATCATGCTTTCTGAGGCTGGCAGACTGGCATGATAATGAGGCAGGCCTACTTATTCATTGCCATGACTGATCAGGCCATTGGGCACACGGGTGGTTGTTGCTCCCCTCTGAGTGCACTAGGGTCCCCAGGGAATGGTACCCTTTGGGGCTTCTTGTCCCTTCTGAGCCTGAGGACTTGACTGTTTCCATAGCCTCTCTTTCTGGCTCCTTGGCTAGGATCTGTGTGTTTCCTGCTGGACAACAGCCATTTGTTGAAGTCCTCATGGGTGAAAGCTGGAGTTGCCTTCCTACAGGACCTGCCAGATCCAGTTTTCTTCAAGAAGGTGCCCTACTGCAGCCTCTCCAGCCCCCATGGGCTTACCCCAGGGCCCCCCCTAGTCCTCCCTCCTCATGAGCTGATGTGAAGCACTTGAAAAAGAAAACCCAGGAAAGTCGGGTTCCAGGCCTGCAGGAACTGGTGGGCTAGAGCCCTCCTGCTCACTTGAGCAGCCCCTCCAGCTGCTTTCATTGTGGGCTCAAAATCTGTGGAAACGCCTGCCCAGGTGGGTGGCTTCCTGCTCATTCTAATTTCTTACTAATTTCTGACTGCAGCCCCTTGAGCATGCCCACCTCCCCAGAGGGCATTACTGGATGCCTTGAGGCACCTGGCTACTGCATTCCATAGCACCAAGTTTGCCAGACAAGGAGTCTTTGATCAGAACTGGGCATAGGAAGGCCTGGCATGACAACAGCCTGCAGGATGCTGTGTCCACTGCATAGCCCCTCCCCACAGCACCTGCGCTGGCTGGTCTGGAGGGTCTGGGACCCTGGGGCCCTGAGCAGCATGGGTGCAGCTCTCTTTAACTATTGGCAGGGTGGTTGGTTGATCATTGCTGCCAGGCTGATGGAATGGGACAGAGATAGGGACGCATTTTCAGTAAGTGCCATCCCCAGCCAGGGCTTCTGAACAGGGTTCTTAAAACAAGGAACTGCCAGTCCTGTAACAGTAAGTACCCTTACTGGCAGACACTGATTGACAGTGAGACGACTACCCCTGTCCTCCTTCATCCTGTGCTGTATGAGAGAGGACTTGAAAACAGGGACTCTAATGGTGCTGCTCGAGTGAAAGCTTATGCCTGCAGTGTGCATAGAGAGCCACCAGGTCCAGTCTGGGCTCAGCAGATACAGGGCACCCCTGTGCTTTCAAAGAACAGATGTGCTTAATTCTCCTAACAATCCCACGGGGATGTTCCTAAAGGCAGAGAAACTGAGGCACAGAGTTATGAGGAGCTTAAAAGTCACGGTAGTTACCAGGAGCTGCACCCACACTGCCCAGGATCCCAGAACCTCCAGTCCAGCCACCATGGGGACTCAGGGCAGGGCTGTGCAGAGAGACCCAAGTTCGAGGTCGCATGAACTGGCACAGAGTGCTTTAAGGGAAACTCTATCCCCCAAGCGTCCCTGTGAAGGAAGTGCTTGGGATTTCAGGCTGAGAGGGGAGGTGGTGAGGGGCAGCAGACTGCTGGGATTTGTATAACAGTCTTTCTGCTTATAAGCTGTGTAACTTTGGCTACCTCGTGCCTCAGATTCCCACATTGAGAGCTTAAAAGGCATAGTAGTAACCAGGAGCTGTACCCATGCCGTCCAGTACCCTAGAACCTGAGTGTTTTTTTTTTTAAATAGAGATTATTAAGAGGATTAAATACATCCAAATAAAGCATAGAAGGATGCCCTGCATCTGCTGAGCCCAGGCTAGACCTAGTGGTAGGAGAACTTGGCTTTGGATATTTAGTCTCCTCCCCAGTTCTCATTCGAAGCAGAGGAAGCCAGTCTGTGACCTTTTACTTAGAATCTTGGTTAACTAACACACGTAAAGAGGAAACCATAGGGGAGGTGGAAACGACAACAACATGAACCCAAGTGACAGCCATGTGTAAACACCAATGAGGGGGTGGGTGCAGCCACCAGAGTGAGTGCAAGAGGAAAGAATCCAGAACTCACACTCTGGGGACCTGGCTTACCACAGCCACACACACTGTCACATGGCAGAGGCTTTGCAAACATGGGAGTCTCTGTGCTCTAGGTTTGGGCTTTGGTAATGACATAAATGATGAGCTTCCTGATGCTTCCCTACTATTAAATGCCACTGTAAATATCTGCTCCTCTGGCCTGTATTTACCTGCTTTCCAGGGAACATGGAACTGGGAAGGACAGGCTTCAAGGGTCTATTCATAACTTAAAACATCTTGAGGTCCTTACATGCCTCTGAATGGGCTGCAGAGGATCAACGTAGGGCCCCTCTACACAGCAAACATTCCTAGCTTCCCTGAGGCCATAGGGAGGCATGGCTGTGACCCAGCTTACTGTTCATGGGTCACATGCAGGCTAGCTGTCAGAAGCATTTTCAGGTAAGATGTTGATATCTGTCTTCCTATGCCTTATTTTAAAAGAGCCCATACAGTATAAACCAGTTTGTTAATAGTAAATGTATGTGAGCAACAAAATGTTCAGGGCTGAATAAATAGTGGTCCCTAGTGGCAGTGGATGGCCAGGAATGGCTCAGAGGCAGCAGCCCCCAGAGGAGACCAACTGTGGATGACAGTGATGTGGCAGTGGGAGAGTGCAGGCCCAGGTACAGAAGCACCAGAACAAAAACTCAGAAGAGGAACCTTCCTGTTCCTCTCTACTTGAACTAATTTCACTAATACCTTATCATTTCATTTCTTCTTTTAATCAGGAAATCCTGTCCTCTGTTGTGCAGGACACATTAGAATGATACCCTGCCACTCCCACACTTGGTGAAGCCTCACTAAATCTCAGAGCATCCTTTTTTAAGTTTCTCTGCACACATGGGTCCCATGCCAGGATGCCCTTCCTTATTTCCCCTATTGACTTGGATTCCCCTTGTTCATACCACCCTTATTAGGAAAACCTTGGGAACTCCTCCCTGGCCACTGTCTCCACTTGTCCCCAGCCACTCATGCTGTATTAAGAACGTCTGCAGCACCATCTCTCTTTCCTACCTATGCAGCGCTTCTCCAGGTAGGGGAAGTGTCTCTGTATTCCCCTGGCAGTGTGGCTGAAGAGGATTTCCCTAGGGTACAGAGTAGAAAGGGTAGCAGACCAGACAGGGTTGCACTGCCTCCTATTCCAGGACAGTTTTCTTGTCCTTGACCCCTTAGAAAGTTAAAGCTCCCTGCCAACAGAAATTACAAGGCCTGGGGATTGCGTCCTAAGAGGGCTGTTGGGAACCAAGTGGGCACACAGCTTCACCTTCCAGCCCATGGCCTGATGGATTGCGTCTGTTGGGAAGGAGGCTTGCTGTGCACCGTGAGAACTCTCAACTTTGGGTGAATGTTCTGGAGCAATCAATGTGCTCTGAAAATGACTCCTGAATGTTGATTTTCTGTTGTAGTAATGGGCGAGAGGGGGCCCTGGCAACAATTAATATGCAGGTCTAGAAGCCAGATGCTCAGGGAAGGCTGATCCTGTCATAGGTTTTTCAGTGTGGGGAGATTATACTCACCGATTCCTGTCACACTGTTTTCCTGGGCTGTGACAAAAAACCCTCATCATGTAGATGGGTGCTTTTTGATTATGTAGCCTTCTGCTCTTTATATTCCTGACTACAGAGTACTGAGAGTGAACCAGGCAACCTGGCTTAGAGGCAGAAACAGAGCTTCTCCTTTCCTCCATGGAAAAGAATAAGCGTGGTGCTGGATACAGGAGGGCCCTGGGGGGACTGAGACCAAGCAACCTGGCCAGGGAGCATGCTAGACACACGCTGGGTGCCTGTGCATAGTGCCTGCGGCTTTACTGTCCTGGAAAATGGGATACACATTCTTTGTTCATGGAGTCCTAGTTCCTTGGACTTTCTTGTTCCCTGACAGACTTGGTTTGAGGCCCATGCCCTGTCTGGGTACACCAGACCAGGGGAAAACCAACCAAACAAAAGAGCTTCCTCAGAAATTCAAGGACCAGACTGAGAACAGATAAAGGTTCCCATTTCAGACACTGGGCAGATCTGGCTCCCTGATCACCCCAGCTTTTAACTAGGTGTGGTCTTACCTGCAGGGAAGCACTGAGAGCCAGAGATCTTATCACAGCTCCGGGTGGTTATTTTTACTTATCACATTCGGTTTAAAAGTAACAGCTGCTTGTTTAGTTTGCTCTAGTTCTAATTAAACTGGGGGAGGCTCTTGGCCATGCTCTTGTTCGCATGTATGGAAGGGACCTGGGTTGGACCGTTGGTGTCACTGTCTATTTTGTTTGCATGTGGAGGCTCCTGATCTCACTCCTGAGTGACTAAATTCTACTCCTTAGCAGCAATTCATTTTAGCATCTCATGTTAAAGAGAAAACTCACTGATTTACTCTCCAAACCTTTTGATATGTGGACAGTGTTTTTGGGATCATGGGCCTTTTGAGACCCAAAGGACAGGTGCAGCCTAATGCTGCCCAGACAGGCTCGTGTAGCCTTAGAGAGTTGAGCCAGCAAGCAACAGGAGATAACTGGGAAACACCATCTAAAGAAAAAGGTCCTTTCATTGTCATGTGTACTGACAGAATGGAGCTGGGTCTCTGAATGGTCACTTCCCCACCCAAAGGCACGGCCTTGACATATACTTTTCAACCGTGCGGTTGGGTCATTAAAGGCCAGGTGAGGTTACAGTTTCAGGATTCCACAGGTAGCTTCTCCAAGGAGTTCCTTCTTCCTGCTGCCCTGTGAACAGCATGTCCTTCTTCCTACCTATAAATTACACAAGCATATCCCCCAAACACACTGCAACCGTGTCATTTATCTACTGTCATATAGGTATGTCAGTCCTTACATCCTAACCTAAACCCTACGTTCCTCATCAACCTATTAGGGACACCAAATCAACTTTGATGTTTACATTCTGCCCAGAATCTGTGGTCATGTCTCCTCAGGATGTTTCCATACTCATGAGAGAAGCAGGACAATACATGCACACAAGTGGCCTGGGCAATGGGCTTCCTGTGAAAAGGTACAGTAAACAGTGTAGACAAACTATTCTTAAGTTCACTTATCTTAAGAGGCCATCTTCATTTAGGAAGACACCGGAGGTTCTGCTCCGGAGATCTGCACCTTATAGTAGTTCCTTAAGGAGCTACAGAGGAGGCACTGGATAATGTAACCATATACTTGGTGTAATTATTAATAGTGCCTCTTTTAACTTGGGTGCTCCAGTTAGGAGATAAAGTATCTGGTGGACAGTATGCATGAGTAGTAGCCTAGGAACAGAGTCAGAACCATTTTATTCAGACAAATTTGCAGAGGCCTTTGAAACAAGATTCTTGCCACTTTGTTCCTGAATGTCTCTGCTAGACGCTGAAGATATGAAGGGGTGGGGGACAAAGCAGGTGTCAAGCTGCTCAGGATAGGAGCTGGTTATTTAAGGTGGAATGGAGATCTCAAGTAAGTATGTCTCCATAGATAAGGAGACCAAAAGTGATGAACGTTGGTGCTGACAGCAAATTTAAAATTATCTTCAGGTTAGCATACACAGTGAAGGTGTCGGAACACATCAGGGGACTCAGGGGAATGAGTTACAGGACAGTTTATAAAAGTAATGTTGCCTTTCTGTTTTTTCTCCTGTAATGGGTGTTGTAGAGACTACACAGCACTGCCTTCCATTGAGGTTCTGAAGGACCCTTTCCATTCCTTATCAACTGTCCAGGATAACTGACACCTGGTCTCCCATCACCATGTGGACACAGTTACATAGTATACTAAAACTTAATCAATAAAGGGAACCAAAGCGATAACCATAGTGCCCCAGAAGAAAAAGATCAGAACTCTGCAGGACATGTAAAGGGCCAGTGGCATACTGAGCCGCCTACGTGGGCAGGAGTTCTGGTTGCCGGTCAGCAGGTTAATGACCTGGAGCCGGCCCCTGGCTGCCTGTCCCCAGTGATCAGCGCGGCTCAGAAGCAGTCCCCTCCCAATAAGCGGACAGCGTCCCCACAGGGACGGCGCGCTTGACAGAACCGGCAGCGGGACGCAGGACCTGAATTCGAACTGTGCACCAGCCAGCGGAGCCTGCGCAACTCAGCGAGTCCTGGCTCGCTTCCCGCGGCCCGGACCCGGACTCTGCCAGACCGACCCGACCCCAGGCCCCGATCCCGCGCTCCACTCACCCGCTCGCTGGGCAGCGGCCCGCGTAGTGGCCGCAGGCAGGCAGCTGCAAAGTCGGAGGAGCAGCGAGGTTCCCTGCGCGCACGCCTTCTGGGCCCTGTGTACACACGTGACCGCCGGCCCCGCCCCTGCTTCTTTGCCCCTAGCAGCGCCGCCGCGGACTCCTCCCAGGCCCGCCTCCCGGCCCCCTGCGGCGCTGCCCCGGCTCCGCCCCTCAGCCCCAGGCCCGCCCCCAGCAGCAGCCTCCGCACTTTCTCAGCCTTGCCGCGGTCCGTTCCCCCCTCCCCCGTAGTACTCCCGGCGCTCAGCCCTGTTCTCCGGCCAGTGAAGTGGGGGAGGCTGCACCAGAGATTCCCGAGCGACCCGAACCTAAGGTCTCTTCTGAGAGATTGCTTGCGACTTCTTTTGGGGCCCCTTCAGTTCCTCTTTAAAAGGCACTCCTTGCCCTTTTGCTGAGTCATAAAATGCTCTAATCTGCAGGGAACAGACCCCACCGCCCTCTGAAATAAATGAGTCGGTTGCGATCTGGCCCTTCCAGGTACACAGGCACCTCTCTTTCCCAGAGTTTGCAAGCTGTTTCCAAATTCATCCATTGCTTCCTGGATTTTGAAGATTCTTGGGCACTCAACTAGTTGCAGGAATGCCCCTTAAAGAGACAGCACCTCGTTTGCAGCCTTATTAATTGTGGAGCTGTTGTTAAATGTTGGGAAAGGAAAAAACACGTTATGATGAAATGGAAAAGACTGTTAGGTGCATTTATGGATATGTCAAAATGAACCTCACTAAAGTATAAAAATGAATTTTAAAAAGTAAAAACTGAAAAACCCTTCAAACCGTAAAAAAAAAAAAAAACACGTTAATTTACTTTGTTGTAATTTTTGTAGTGAATCGGTACCATAGCAGCACGTTCTGGTTCAGGATGTAAAAGGATTTCTTTTCGAAAACTGAAGCCTGCAAGTTGGAGATCTTAAGATAGACTTGCTATGTGGCCATGGGGTTGAATGGAACACAGAATATGAACAGTTACAAGGTAGCCCTGTACTTAAACCTGAGCACCTTACTTGGCCAAGGTCAGCAAGGAAGGCTAAGGTGTGCTTTTCATTGAAGGGCAGAGAGGCATTTTCTGAGCAGGTGATTTGTAGACCTTCGGGCTCCCACCACAGCCTTTGCCCTGTTGTCCTTTCCTCCTCAGCCCCAAACCAAGCTCTTTTAGCAGTGGGCCACATTGCCCCAGAGCATTAGGTGCTGATCTTACTAGCCAAAACCAGTTACAATTCCCCATCAATGACACCCGAGGCTTGTTCTGAGCCAGGTTTTGTTCTTGGCCTCAGACAACCTAAGACACAAATCTAAGACACGTTGATGCTATGCATGCCATTATTTTATTTTATTTTATTTATTTATTTATTTTAAAGAGAGAGGGACAGTGAGAGAGACAGAGAAAGAGAGAAACAACTTTGTTTAGTTTTTCACATGGCCTTCGTTGCTCCAACACTTAGTTGTGTACGTGGTGCTGGGGTATGAACCCGGGTCCTCGTGCTTGCCACGCAAGTGCCGAAACCGCTGAGCCACCGCTCCAGCCCCGCATGCCATTATTTTAAAAAGCCAATCCACCAATTAAATTCTGACACATTGCCAATCCTAAGAAGCATCATGATTTTAAGAGATGTTAAGATGCAAGAAAAAAATTGATGAAATACAGTATTATTGTTATACATATTTTACATTTACTTGAGAAAACTCAAAACAACTCACCCAATTTCACATAGCAGGTAATGGAGCTAGAGTTGAACCCAGGTAGTCTTTGGCTTTTGAGATTAGGTTTAAGACTTGGGGTCCTCCTAGCAATTTGCCCAAGGGTAGCTGTTATCGCCATTGTGTAAATGGCCTTAGGTCTTCTGGTTCCTGGTTAGAATCTGGGCTATGCTGCCTATCACTGGATGCCAGGCCTCCAGAGATCTCCCATAAAGGGTGTGCTGAGCCCAGGTAGTGCAGCTGGGGAGTGCTACAGGTTACTTGAGCCAAGCCTCCCGCTGGAAAGGGACCAGGACCAAAGAGAACACTATCATTGATGACCAGGCTTGGTGGTGAAGGGGATTAAAGCTGTTTCCAACCTAGGGCACATGGAGGTCACCTTCTACCTCAGCCACCCTGTCCCTCATAGCCACTTTGCGGCAGCAATAGGAAACATGCCAAAAGGCATGCCAAAAAGGAAAAAGCCACAGCTTAGTGGATGTTGCATGTGCCAATGAGAAACACCAGGCCTGGGGGCTGTTGGTGCAGTCTGCATCTTGTACCAGGAGAGGGTTGGGCTTCAGATGCCTGAGTCAGTGCTCATGAAAACAGCTGCTTGGAAAGTTCTGCTTCTATCTGCAATATCAGTTAGGGTGAGAAGGATGTGTCATGGTGGTGTGGTGTGCGTTTGTATTTCTCATCATTTATGAAAGTGGTCACAAGGATCTCGTTGAATTGTGGATTAGCCCCAGGATGTTTCTAATTGACCTTCCTTGTGCCCCCAACTGTTACACTCCATTGCTTATTGCATCTAAGAGACAGGATCAATAACGGCACCAAGAGCTTCCTAGCTGCTTGCTCATTGCTATGCTCCAAGGGTGGAGGGTGAGTCAGGCTCCTTAGAGCACATGCTCAGGGTGCAGGTCCTCTGCTTTCCCGGGAGCAGCCTGTACTGCACTTCCTCTTACACGTGCAGGTCTGGTGTGACTTTGCACCAGTATCTGTAGCCACTGTAGGAGTCACTGAGAGAAGTCAGGTTAGCTGGAGTTGTACAGGTTCCCTGACCTAAGCAGAGGGAGAGGCTGGGCACTCTGATGTGGCATGTCACCAGGGATGTTGCACCCTCCAGGGGAGGCTCCATCAGCTCTGTTTGGCAGGAGGGGGAACCCTGAGTTTGGAGGGTCCCCATCTCTGCAGGACCACAAGTAAGTCCCTCAGCCCCCTCACTCCACGAAGGGGCAGAATTCCCCCTGGCCATCCATGGGTTTTTCTATTGAAATGATGCCAAGAAGATGAGGAATCAGGGTGGTCACAGGCCCCTTCCCAGCAGGTTTGCTTTCTTGAAACTGTGTCAATTCTTGCCAGAGTATGACAGAAGGTTGGGTCACAGGGGCTTGTCATCCTTGACATCCTTGCTCCAATAACTGGACCTCAAAAGCTCCTTCCCCAGGGACCTTCAAGTTAGAGGCAAAAGAGCAACTCTGTCTCTCTGTACTCATTTGAGTCCATGGTGCCTCTGCATTTTCAGCCAAGGATTTGCAGTCCCACTGACTCTAAGAGACTTAGAATCCCACTGACTTTAAGAGGCAGTGGTGGGAGATGCTATGTTTTTATTTATAGGTATTATAATTAGAGCTGAATGCTAAATATAGTGGAAGAAATGATGCAACACCAGGGCATCCGCATCGGAATCGTGGAGGGTGAGTGCAAGGTGGAAAGACACCATCCTGAAGTCCACACATTCTACCTGTGTGTGTCAGGGTCAGAGAGGCAGCAAAGGAACAAGAAAGCACAAGCCTCCCAGTGCAGCAGGATACCATGAAAATCCCATTGTAGTCCCAGCGTGGCTGTGTTCTTGGTTTTGTGACCTAGGGTCACTGTTTACTCTTGGGGTCTGCTGCTTTCTCTCTAGAGAATAGACTTGTTTCCCTGGGGAGCCACTGGGCAGGATTGTGTGTGGGTTGCCATGCCCAACCTGGCAGCTGGGAACACACTTCCCCTTCCGGATATGTGGTAAGCTCCAGGCCCAGCCATCTGACAGACAGGTGGCCAGAGCCATCCTGTGGGCTGCCCTGGCACCTAATGTCCTTGTTAGTCAGCCTCCAAAGCTGGTGCCTTGGTGGCCAGTTTACCCTTTCCCTCTCCTGTGATTCAGCACATGTATCACAGCCAGTCACAAGGAGGAAGGTAGAACATCGCTAGAGAAATATAGCCTTTATTCTAGGAGTGAGTCTTCTCTTCCAGATCTTTAATCAAAATTGAAACCAGTATGCCTGAAGTCTTACTTCCTGGGGATCCACAGAGGAGAGTGACAGGTCCCTGGCACTGCATCTGCTTCAAGCCTGCCCTGCTCTGCCTATTAATAAGACACCGGCTGCTGACCCTAGCCCAGGAGCCCCGGCCTCTGAAGCTAGAAGGGCTGCTGTCTCCACTGTTAGCCTACACCAGCAGGTGCAGAGGAAGGCATCTGCCACATGCTTCGTCTAGAGAGGGCTTCAGACAGTATTGCAACTGTGGCTTCAGAAGGAGATTGGTGAGGTTTTCATCTTTTTCTTTTTTTAAAAGAGAGGGACAGTGAGAGAGAAAGAATCACTTTTACTTAGTTTTTCACGTGGCTTTCATTGCTCCAACACCTTGTTGTGTACGTGGTACTGGGGTACGAACCTGCATCCTCAATTATGCCAGGCAAGTGCTCTAACCACTGAGCGAGCCACTGCTCCAGCCCCAAGGTTTTCATCTTCCTCCCACTCCCACTTGCCCTCCTCCTCTTCCTTACACTGGGAATTGAACTCAGGAGCACTTTGCTACTGAGCCACATTCCCAGCCCTTTTTATTTTATTTTAAGACAGGATCTCACTAAATTGCCCAGATTAGCTTTAAACTACCGGAGCCTCTCAAATTGCTGGGATTAAAGGCATGTGCCACTGTACTCAGTTTCATTTTGAAATAGTTACAGATCCCCAGGAATTAGGGAAGATAGCAGAGTAGTCCCTGTCCCCTTCACCCACCTTCCCCAGTGGCTCTGTCTTACTTACAACTCTGGTTTATTTTCTACCCAGGATCTTGTTACTATGCCGTGTGTTCTCTGGGTCCATCGTGCCCCTGCAGGCTTCGATCAGCAACATGGGTGCAGGTGCAGGGCCACCCAGCACTGCAGGTCTTCTTGACTATCCTCCTCATCCACTGCCACCTGTCTCCTGGCAGCCTTCACCTACTTCCCTTTCTGTACTGTCACCTCAAATGTCTTGTGAGTAGAATCCACATATGGCCTTTGGGGTTGACTTTCTTTACACATAATGCCCTGAGATCAGCACAGTTACTGTATGTCTCAGCAGTTATCCTTCCTCTTGCCAAATAGAAAGTGGGGTCACCAATTGTAGGTCATTTTTGGTTGTATCCTTTTTGGTGACTACAAATAAGGCTGCTGTGAGCAATTATGTACTGGGTTTCCTGTGGACATTAATTTTTTGTTTCTTGATTGCTGCATGATCTGGTATTTTGCACGTTAGTTTTTAATAACTGCCAAGCTCCTTTCCTGGTGGCTGTGTCACTGTGCATTTCTTCCAGCAATCGATGTGAGACCTGGTTTCCCACATCTTCACCAACATGTGGTGTTGTCCTGTCCCAGTTGTTCTGATAGCTTGCAACAGTATCTCTGCGGAGTCTCATTTTGCTTGACCCTCATGACTGTGATGTTGAACTCCATTCTGTGTGCTTATGGGCCACTTGTATGTCCTCTTCAGAGATATGTGTGTCTTCTTCTCATTTTGTACTCATTTACATGTTCCAGATAGGAGACATTTGCTCTCTATACGGTTTGTAAAAGTTCTGTCCCCCCTCTGTATCTTGTCTTGATTTCTTTTGCAGAGCAAAAGTTTTTTCAATTTCAGTGAAGTCTGATGCCCTGACTTTTTAATTTTATGGATCTTCTTTCGTTGTCCTGTTAAGGCCTCTTCACTAATTCTCAGGTCCTGAGATTTCCCCCTATGCTCTCTTCAAAAGTCTTAATTAATTTTACATTTGATATTTCATTTATGACCCATTCAAGGTCATTTTTGTGAGGCTTAGGGTTTATTTAAAATAACCTTTTCAGAACAGTTGTAGATTCACAGCAAAACCGAGTAGAAAGGACGGTGTTTTCCACATACCTCCTGTCCCTGCACATGCTTGGCTCCTTATCATCAGTGCCCCCGACCCCTGCCCAGAGCAGTACATTACATCTCTTGTCAACAGTGAGCCTGTGGTGCCTTCTATGGGTGCAAAACATGCCATTGTACCCTCACACAGAATTGTTTCACTGCCCTGAGAGTACTCAGTCCTCTACTTGTCTATTCCTCCCTCCCTCCCTCAACCCCTGTCACTTCACTGTCTATAACTTACCTTTTCTGGAATGTCATATTGTTGGAGTCATACTGTCATTTCAGATTGACTTCTTTGACTTAGCAATATGCATTTAACATCTTGTCTGTCTTTCCATGGCTTGAGAGCTCATTTCTTTTTCAGTGCTGAATAATGGTCCACTGTATGGAGTACCACCATATGTTTATTCACCTACTAAAAAGTACTTTGATTGCTTCTAACTTTGGATAATTATGAGTGATGCTCCTATAATCATCCGTGTGCAGGATTTTTTTTTGTGGGCGTAAGTTTTCAACTCCTTTGGGTAAATTGTGGGGTTGCATGGTAAGAAAATGTTTAGTTTTGTAGGACACTGTCACACTGTTTTCCAGGGTGGCTGCACATTTTGCATTACCACCAGCAATGAATGAGAGTTCCTGTTGCTCTACGTCCTCATCAGCATTTGGCACTATCAGAGTTTTTAAGATTTTAGCCATTTTAAAAGATGTGCAGTGGCATCTGGCATCTCGTTGTCATTTGTAATTCCCTAATGATATGATGTTGAGCATCTTCTCATGTGCTTATTTGCCATTTGCTTGACTCAAGATTTCTTTCTTTGACCTGGGAAGTCTTGTTCCAGCATCATTTGTTTAAAACACTTTTTTCCACTGAATGGCCTTTTGCAACCTTTATCGAATGTCAAATACCATGGTGTAGGCCTGTAATCCCAGCAAGTTCAAGGCCAACCTGGGCATGGGGGTGTTGCTCAGTGGAAGAGTGTGTCCCAGGTTCAAGTCTCAGTACCACTAAATAAATAAACAGCAACAAAAAACCCTAATATGAGGCAATTTTGTGGTTCTTTAGTCTTTTCAAAAGCATGTCTCTGGCCAGGTGTAGTAGCATAATCCCAGCAACTCGGGAGGCTGAGGCAGGAGGATCACAAGTTCAAAGCCAGCCTCATCAACTTAGTGAGGTCCTAAGCAACTTAATAAGACTTTGTCAAGATACAATATGAAAAGGGCTGGGGGTTGTGAGAAATGGGATGTCTGATGGTCCATTCTCAGAATATCATCTTAAGGTTCACATGAAAAAAGAAAGTCATCTTAGGTCGGAACCATGTGGTCAGAGATAGTATGTTTTTAAACTCCTTATCAAATATCCTATTACACCCATAGCTCTTTTCTGTCCCCACCCCAATTTTATTTTTCTTTATTTATTTTTAAAGACAGAGGGGCAGTGAGAGACAAAAGTGAAAAGAGAACCAATTTTATTTAGTTTTTCACATGGTTTTTGTTGCTCCATTACTTAGCTGTGTATGTAGCACTGTGTCCCCATGTATGCCAGGCAAGCACCGAAACTGCTGAGCCACTGCTTCAGCCCCCCACCCCAATTTTATATTAACCAATCGTGCAAATTGAGCTCCTCCAGTCAGAGTGAAGGGTAGCATTGCATCAGAATATAAGCGGGTGGATTGCCTGCTCAAGTGTGCTTGCTCATCGGATCCCCTTTGTGAGTGCACCCTTCTTCTGAAGTAGTCTGTCTTGCTTACCTACCTTTTGGGCACATGTTTGATTTTTCTTACAACACCTCAGGATTTTTAATAATTTTATTTCTAATAGGATGTGGCCAAGTGGTCAAGTGCCCCTGGGTTCTATCCCTGGTTTAAAAAAAAAAAAAAAAAGTGTCTCTGCCCCATCAATACCTGTCTTGATTACATAACGAGTCTTAAAATTGGGTAGAATGTTTACTCCTGCTTTGTTCTTCTTTTTTATTGCTTAAGTTATCCTAGTTTCTTTACGATTGCATATGAAATTTAGAATTAATGTTCTGTCTTTAAAAAAAATTTCCTGATAATTTTGGTAGGAATTGCATGAAATTTGTCTATTTAGGGAAAACTGACATCTTTACTATGTTGTCTTGTATTCCATATGTCCATTTATTAGACCTTTAAAATCCCTTTATCAATGTTTTCTGTATCACCGTCCTGTGTTAAGTCCACAACAAGCCTTCCATTTTTGTTGAGCTGTAGCAAGCAGTACTGCAATCTAGGTTTCAGCTTCCAGGTGCTTGATGCTGCTACATAGAAATATAGGACTTTTATACATTGCTCTTGTGTCCTGCACAAACCAGCTTGCTGAGCTCATGTACAGCCCTAGGAGTGACCCTGTTGATTGCTCAAGCTTCCAACATTGACCATCCTGCCACAGGAAGATGTGCATGGTCTTAGTCTATCCTTTCTGATGTGCATGCCTTGGATTTCCTCTTCTTGCTTTCTGACACCAAACTAGCGCTGCACTGGATAGCATGTGAGGTTTTGAATAGTGTAGGTGACTTGCTCCTCATCTGGGGGCAAGGCTGGTAAATGCTCTTTCCCAAGTTGAGAACCCTCCCTCTGTTCCTGGCTTATAAGAGTTTTGTCATGAATAGGTCTTGTAGTTTGTAAAATGCTTTTCCTGGATCAGTTTGCATTTCTTTAGACTGATGATAGGGTACTTTATACTGATTGGACCCTCCTGCATCTGTGGATAAACCTTGGTTCTGGTAAACATCCTCTTTGTAGGGTAGCAGGATTTTTACATATGTGTGTGTGTGTGTGTGTGTGTGTGTGTAAAAATACATATATATGTAAAAATCCTGCTCTCTTGCTCTCTCTCTATACACACACACACACACACACACACACGTACTTTTTTTTGGTAGTGGGGATTGAACCCAAGGGTGCTCAACTACTGAGCCACATCCCCAGCTCTTTTTTGAGACAGGGTCTCGCCAAGTTTCTTAGGGTCTCACTAAGTTGCTGAGGCTAATGTTGAATTTGCAATCCTGCCTCAGCCTCCTGAGCAGCTGGGATTATAGGCGTGCACCACCATGCCTGGCTTATATCTATATTTATGAGGGGTATTAGTCTTTCATTTTCTCTTTTTTCTTTTCTCCCCCCCTCCCTTTAGCACTGTTCTTGTCTGATTTTGGTATCTGGTTGATACTTGATTCATAGGATAAATTAGGATGCTTTCTCCTTTATTTTTCTGGAAGAGATTTGTAGACTTGGTATTACTTGTTCTATTAAACGTTCAACAGAATAGCTGAGGCTTTCTTCGCCTGTGCTGACACCAGGGGGACCTTGGGACAGGATCTCCAGCTTCTGGGGACCTACCAAGGTTTCCCAGCAGGGTAGCACACAGGGTCTTAAAAGTGTACAATCTGCAGGTGACAGGCTATCCTGAGGGGCCTTTGAGGAGGCACTACACACAGGTTGGGATCCTTGCCCCATCTGGCTAATGACTCACCCTTGGATTTCTTTAAAAGCGTTTCTTGAAGTTCTCTACCTCCACAAGTGTTTTGTCACAGACCAGCTCACTGTGTAATTCTCTCATTCATTCCCTCTAAGGAGGGGACTGCAGAACCAGGGCCACCACTGCTGCCCCTATGGGTGTGTGGCAGCTAGGCACAAGGCTCTAGGATCTGAGTCTCAGACAGCTTTTATGAGGTCATGATACCCCCATCTGCTCACGAGGGGGTGCCGTTGGCCATAGGACCCTGGTGAGGGTCTCCTGCTTCTGCTGGGCTGAAAGCAGATAGCCCCTGGGGCGCCTCACCCACACCCCCAGGTTCCATCCTAGGGACAGAACACAGGCATGCTGGGGCTGGAGCGGTGGCTCAGAGGTTTCCATGCTTGCCAGGCAAGCACAAGGACCCAGGTTCAAACCCCAGCACCACGCACACAACTGAGTGTTGGAGCAACTAAGGCCATGTGAAAAACTAAATAAAGTTGTTTCTCACTTTCTCTGTCTCTCACTGTCCCTCTCTCTTTAGAAAAAAAAAAAAAGAACACAGGCATGCAGAGTGTCTGCATGAGCAGTTCAGCGGGTCCACCTGTGGCTCACTACCAAACCCTGAGTGCGCCCAGGGTTTTACAAGCTCCTCCGGGAGGTGGCAGGCAGGGAAACAGGGCACTCTGCCCAGCCTGGCAGTTTGGTTAATCAAAAGAATGTGTTGGACACAGCTGATCTTCCTGAATGGCTCAAAATAATCTGCTAGTCTTGGGGATCCTAGGCCCTGGTTTTAAAGGCTTATTCTTACTGCCTGCAGGGTAAAGGTTGATGGCCAGGCTGCTCTGACCACCCCTGACACACCCTCCAGCACTGCCACACTGATGTGCCCTTCCTGAGGTCTCTATTCGGGTGCCACCTGCAATGCTAATTCAGACTTACATCCTCCCAACCTTTTAGAATTGCAGAACACAAGCCTACACTTCCCTCCATCCCTTCCCCACCTCATTTTTGTTCTCTGTATTATAACCTCAGCCTTCTCTGTAGGTGGGCAGGTATTTTCATGTTTCCCACAGCAGTTAGCACACAGCAGCGCTTTGAAAGCCACGTGCTGCGACCGTGGCCCTTCCCAAGGCGGGGCCCGCCCACAAGCCCAGAGTGCGCGCTCTTGCGTCACTGCCCAGCCGGCTGGATCTGGTTCCAGCCAAGCCCGCCGGCCTGACATGCGCAGTGCGCGGGCGCTGCGGCGGGCTGCGGGATGGGCCGCGGGCGCGGTTCTGGCCGTCGGTGCCGACGATGCCAGCCGGCCTGGGACCCGGAGGTCAGTGCGCCGGGCCAGGGAGGGAGCGGGCGGGTCCTGTCCTCGTTTCCCGCCCCGCCCCGCGGCGACAGGTGCCGGGCGACCCCGGGGCGGAGCGGCGGCGCGGGCCTGGCCGCCGCGGGGCAGGTCGGTGGGGCTGATCCGCGGGACAGAGCGAGGTCGGTGCGGCGGCGCCCTGGGTGCCCGGCCGCGGAGACCCGCGCTGGGCCATGCCTCGGGCAGAGCGAGTATCATCGACCCCACGGGTTTCTTAACCGGATTGGTTTTGAGATTATTTGGCTGTGACGAATCCATATGATTGACAGTATCAATTTTTTAGTTAACCGTGTACACAGAATTTTTTGCGGAGTGAGAAAACCCCAAATTGCATTTGACAATGAAATTGACGTAGTGATGAACTTTATAGACATTTAATGAAGAACCTAGTAATTTTGATTCTGCTGTTATCTCACTTTGGAGCCAGTACCGTGTTTTGTTTTCTTTCCCTGTAGCTCAGACATTTTTGCAGGCCCTTGAACAGCTTAGGGTGCTGGTACCTAGTGACTGCAGAGCCCAGAGGGCAAGAGGCCACCTCCCTACTACCCCCGTTAAAGTTTGGGATGAAGGTGGAAAAGTACCCCCTCCCCCAGAATGTAGTTCCGGTGTTTAAGTCGGTCACTCTTCTAACATGACAGAGGAAGAATAAAGCCAGAGACTGAGGTTTGAACAGGAAGACGGTATTTGAAAATCTTGTGCAAAGTTGCTCTCTTCCCCATTCAGGGAAGCAGTGTCAGTCACTTCTCCCCCTCAGATAAGATGGGTACCTCGTGTTCTCTGCAAGCTGCACCCCGGAGCCAGAGCTGCAGCTGTGAGTTGGGTGACTCTGCACTTTGGTAGTAGGTTTTTCAAATATTTAGAAGCTGGTTCGCACTGAAATGGCAAGATCCACGCTGACAAATTAGAAGTAACTGTCAGCCCGTTTGTTGCAAGTTGTTGAGAAACATGTTCTGTGTGTGTTAAATGTGACTTAGAACTCTTGTGCTTAATGTTTTTGTCCAGCTCTGCCTTTGACAACTATCAGCCTGCCAGAGTTGCATTCCAGTCTAAAAACAAAATACAGCTTTGGGTTCCTAGTTAGGCATCTTTTTTCACAGATGAAGTGAAGGCAGATTAGAATTTTAATAGCTAGGAAGGAAATAGGGTTGGCTAGGGAGCCGCAGAGCAAAGCAACCTTCTAGTAACACATGGATTGTCATCTTTTGCCTTCCATCCCAAGGATCACTTGCCCCTAAAAGCCATACCTGTGATATTCCACATGGGCTCCCAGCATGTTGGGAGCACCTGGATTCCAAGCTGCAAGCGCCCAGTAGTAACAAATGTCCAGTCTTACGCACTCTTAGACAGTATCCTTATGCCTCAAGTCTAATTGGAGAGCTCTCCCACCCCACAGCCCTGCATGTGGGTAGATAAAGCTTTTGTACCGAATGGGGAGCCCAAGCCAAGGGGCATGTTCTTCTTCCCAAAGGCTTAACCAGAATTCTGGGAGACATTGAGGATGGTCAGCAGGGATGCAGGGTCCAGGCCACTAGGATCTGGAGGAAAAGGAAGACCAGCTCTGCCCCATTCAGGTCCCTACTTCCAATTGGTGAGCCATCTCCCTGAGTGGTGACCATGCTGTCTCTCTATGCAAGCTGTGGAATGCTGTAGAGGGAAGAGGCTGTGGGTTCACCTAGCCAGGGGACCAGGAAGGAGTCCCTGGCCCCAGCACTGTCTTGCACCAGTCCCTGGGCAGTGGGAGGCTGTGAAAGGAGAGGCCCAAGCAGCTTCTTCAGAACCCTTCCTGTTCCAAAAAGGCCTTCAAACCAGTGTCAGAGAACCAGGTAGTGTCTGAAATCCTACAAGTGAAATGTCCAGCCCTTGGTTCCCCCAGAGAGCCAATGTAGTCTCTGCAGAGGCGTAAGTGCTGCTAGATGC
This sequence comes from Aplodontia rufa, assembly GCA_004027875.1. Taxonomy (NCBI): domain Eukaryota; kingdom Metazoa; phylum Chordata; class Mammalia; order Rodentia; family Aplodontiidae; genus Aplodontia; species Aplodontia rufa. Next base: position 64,425 of record PVKS010004607.1, read on the forward strand.
AGGGAGTCACGTGGGCCTGTCACCAGCTTGGTTCTTCCTGTACTGGAAATGTTCCTAATTAAATATGTGAAGGCAAAGTCAGGCCATATCGTCCCATCTTTCTGTCCTTCGCATTGTGTTCTGTGATAACATAAGCAGAAAGCCGTGTTCTTCGGCCTCTTGGCAGCCGTGAACACTTTACCTGCACCAGGGTGTGTTACTCCTCAGCAGTCTTCCCTTCCTACTCTGCTGACCTGTCCTGTCTTCTTCCCCAGGCTTACAGCTGGGGCGCCACACCCCTCCCCACCCTCCTTCTCCTCTCCATGCATACGGCATCCTGCTGGGTCTCAGGAGTAGACCTGGTGGGAACCCAGCCTCATGTTTGTCTGCTTTTCCCTGTCAGGGATTTTGTGCAGCAGGGATTGGTTCTCGTTTGTGTTCCTGACGCACCAAGCATGGCCTTGGATTGAGCAGCCCTCCCTCCCTCAGTGATTGCAGTCTGCTGTGCTCAGATATGGAGCTGTGGGCGAAACTGGCTTCAGACCAGGGCTCTAGTGTCAGAGCTGAGCAGCAAAGACTTGAGTGGGACCATTCCTTTGGCTTATGAGGCAAAGGGACAAAGGCTTTCCTTCTTGGACTAGCCCCATGTGCCTGCCAGCAGGGCCTCAACCTCTCACCACCACCCGCCACCCGCCACTCCCTCTCCTTTGTGCCTGTGGGGTCCTGTGGCTCTCTATCCTCTGTTGAGGAATGAGCTCCTAGGGACAGCTGAGAATGCCGCGACATTGGACAGATGGATGGAAAGCTGGTGAGGTGGTAGAGTTTGGACTAAATAAGAACAGCAGTTTGCAGAATCTCGACTTTTTGTTTCTAGAAACCTCAGGGCCGTCGGCTGCGGTTTCTCTTCTATGTAGGAACATGTCTTATGTTGGAGGTTCCACTGTCTTCAGGCTGGGAGGCTGAGAGAGACACCTGAAAACAGCCTTTGGCGGCAGATGACCGATGTTCGCACCTTTTCCTGACATAAGGCGAACTTTGCCTTCACACACCACAGAATTTTAGTTTAATCCTGGGTTAAAAGAAAAGCAAGATTGAAGAGTTAAAGTATTCTACTGTCCTTATGGAATTCAGCACCAACTAACAAAGGCCCTTGCAGCTGCCATCATGTCTCACCCCTCGGTGGTTTTTTGGTGTGTTCTGGTGTTTGCTATCAGCCAGTCTGGGCCACTGATGCGTGCAGCTGAATATGGACTTTTAAGGAAGCCATGGAAGGGTTCTCTCTGACTGAGCCACTCACCTGTGTGGGCCTCTGTTCTGAGGGCTGCCATTCTGGCAGGCACGAGCATGGAATTGATTCTTAGTTCTGGCTGGGAGAAAGGTCCCACCATCAATCAAGGCCAGAGGATTCTAAGAAGAAAGTCTGTCAGAGCCCTGTCCCAGCCCCACCTCCAGCTTGCACTATGACGTGGGTGAGGCCTCATCCCTGGAAATCTCTGTTTCCTTCTCAAGAGTAGGGCACTGTCAGGGTTCTGGAGTCAGAAACCAGGACATTGAATTTCTAGGAAGAGAATCTGAACAGCTTTCATCATATTCTCTGAAGCCCAACTGGAATGAGGCTGAAGACTGGGTGAATTAGGGTGGGGAGAAATGAGTGCAGAGGAGGCCTTCCTTAGACTGGGGGTCCCACAGGAGTCTGTGGCCACAGGGTCCTGACTTCCCACAGCCATTGTGCGTGGTGGTAAGGGAGAACTGGAACTCTGTCCTGAACTTTAGCATGGGCGTCAGTGTCAGGAAGTTAACTCCTGGATGGAATAAATGCGTGTTTTCACTGATGTCCAAGTGACACGTGTTTCCTGCCATGGCTGAAGCAGATGGCAGTGATCTGGTCAGGATCTGAGCTGAACAGTAGCAGCACAGGAGCTTTTGTTTCCCCGTGCAACTGGGGACATCTGATAGTCTTCAGCTCTGGGGAAGTGCCAGGTGCAACCTCAGACCCTGTGCTTGGTCTTGCCATTTGATGCATTGGTAAAGCATGCGTATCACTGGGGCTCTGACCTGTTTTGTGTTCTGCTACTAAGTGCAGTTTGTATTTTATATCCCTGTGCATCTACATATTCTACTTTACGCTTTTAGAAACATCATTCTGGAAAGGGTTTCCTGGGTAGGTGTCACCCTGTTGCCACAGGCTCATGGATGGCAGCCCGAAAGCTTCCCTGAGCCCCTCTGCACTGAGCTGGACAGGGTGGCCGCCTTCCCTGTCCTCCAGGAGCTCACGTATGCCTGCCTGTGAGCGCCTCGACGACAGAGCCGGTGTCCACCTGGATGTCTGCATGGGCCAGCACCTGCAGAGACTCACAACTGCTTGTCCTAATTACCCTGTGCCACCTGTCAGATGGCACCTTCCTGGATGGTCATGGTCAGGTCTTCTCATGTTATTCCAGTTTTAATCAAGATGTCTCAGAAGAGCGAAACTTTATTGTCCTTTTTGTACTTTAGCAAGGAAGGAACCAAATGCCACTCATCCTTGGCTAGTCAAGTATTGTGTTGGAGAGGGAGGGAGAATCAGCCTCAGAGAATTTAAAAATTGTTGTATTCATGTGATAACTAGCTGTATGTGAGTGTGTGTGTGTGTGTGTGTGTGTGTGTGTGTGTGTGTGTAACCACTACAAAGACCTTATAGTCCCCTGGGTCTCCTATCCTAGGTGTGGTCTTGTGCTTATATGCGGATGTTACCCTGGGAAGATCCCGGCAGGAGTGCTCACAGTGACCCTAGGTTACCTCCCACATCCGCCTTTGCTTTTATAATTGTCTCAAAATAAAGACACAATTTTAAAAATGCTCCTCCCTTTGTTCTTCATTGTTTTTCAGGAAAAGAGAAAAAAGTACTGTGGATTACCCTCTTGCAGTTTAACAGTTGGGGTAATAAATCTGATTAAGGTCTAAGGACAGCACATTCTCAGAAGGTGTTGAGGGTACTTCTTGACTGTGAACTTGGGCTGGGTCTGAGGAGATAGGAGGAGGAGGCTGGGAGCACATGCAGGCAGGTAGGGGACAAGCTTCTGTCCTCTAGACCTGAGTCTGTCATCAGATGCGAGCTTATAGGGAGGATATCCAGCTGCCTCAGCCCATGCAGGACTCACGTTCTTCCCTCTCAAAGTTGCTGTCACCTTAATTGCTCCTTGCAAAGCTAAGTGTTCATGATGGTTGTTGAACAGGTACAGTGACTAGGGACCTGGGGGCCTGGCCTCTGTGCTGCATGGCTGAGCCTCTATGCCTCTGGAATTTTATCCTCATCTGTCAACCATCAGTCTGAATGACCACCCTGTCACTGCTGTGTCCTCACAGGTACAGGAAAGGGGAGGGTCATTTGTGTGCTTTGCTTGATGATGAGCTGGGGCTTGGGAGGTGGATTTGGGACCTCCCACACTCTCAGGGCCCTGACCACTCCCCTGTGGTCCTGTACTCCCCTCAGGCCCTTCCTCAAAGCAATACCCAAGAAGTCACCAACAGCAGATGGGACTTTATAGGTGGAGACAGGGCAGCTAGGCAGTGGTGCACTTCATACCCCAACCAGTGTTCTGACTCTTGGTTTAATGCACCGCTGAAGTTTAGTCACATAACATGGTGGGCAGGCTTCTGGCAAAGAACTGGAGTATAGGAAAGGAACCTGATCCCTTGTCCTGTGGGTATAGTGCTGAGTGGTGTCGCCACCAGAGCCCTTCCTCAGTGCGGTCCATTTTGGAGCGTGGGTGCCTGCCTTGTGTTCCCCAGCTCTGCAGGTTAAGGTCTTGCAGATACTTTGTCTTCCCCTAAGAGGTACAGAGCCCTGACTTTTCTTCCTCCCCAGGAGGTGGACAGCAGACAGCAGTGATCATGCAGTCCTTGGGAGGTAGCCAGCAGGCAGCAGGGTCTATTCTTGACATTAGAGATGACCAGTGAGGAGGAGGGAGCCTCAGTTTCCTGCATGGGGTATGGGGCTGCGCAGAAGTGGCTTCAGTAAAAGTTCTTGGTTTAATGTATCTGAGTCCACTGTCTGACCCACCTGAGACCAGCAGACAAATTCAGGGCAGGGAGGGGATGGCCTGCCCCTTTTGTAACTCCCTCTGAAGTGTTGTCAGACAGACAGATCCCAACCACTCAGGGTTCCAGGTACATCAGGAGGGACAGGAAGGCTAGTGTCTGTTGTACTCCAGGGTGGCGCCCCTGCCCCAGGACTGCCTCCATGCAGGGCTGCATTTCTGCCCTAGCACTCAGCTATTCTGTTCCATTCTCCTACTCATGAAGCCCAAGGAAATCTGGCAAAGGCAGAAAGTGCAGGCGAGGACTGAAGAGACAGTCCTAGGAGCAGGGCAGTAGCTCAACTCTGCTGCATCTGGCACAGCCCTAGTACTTGGCCAGGCCCTACCCGTCCACAGAGCAGAGGACACCACTGTTTAGCAGCTGGGGATAGGCTCACCTTGCCTGCCAGCCACCTCCCAGGATCCCTGTATTCCTGAGTCAAGAAATAAGCTTCCTAATCTGCTCTGGTTCAGTCCCCAGCAGTCCTCCCTCTCAGGAAGGTTCTGGATCACATGGTCTCCGGACTCCAGGAGAAAGCCTACTCCCACAGGGCAGGAAGCACAGGCATGCAGGGTGGGCCCACTGGGGAGTCCTACAGGACTCTCATCTGCCTTGGGCCAGACTATGAAACCCACTAGGGTGAGCCCAGACTTAGAGGCCTTGAAGCCAAATGTGAAACAGATTTCAAAGCATGGGAAATTATGTGGGAAAATGACGCAAAGTTCTACTATAATCTTTCATGTTCATCCTGTGGGGCCACACTACTGCAGGCCTCTGGCTGCCTGACTAGGGTGTCTTGCTGTGGCCAAGCGTTCAGGAACAGGCATTTGGCTAGAGCATGACCTGAGACAGATGGCAAGGGGTGCTTGGGTGAGTGCCCGATGTGCATGTGTGCGGACTGACGTGTTCTAGGTCTGCGCGTGGGAGAGCCTAGGACCTGCAGAAGAGCAAGTCCTCACCCACATCTAGCTGAGCTTTGGCCCTCCAGCCCATTCTGGAGCTGGTTTTATACACCATATTTTGAAAAGAAAGCATGCCGAACAAGAGTAAGGAGATTTTGTGTGTACAGAGGTGAACACAGATACCTAAGGCACGTGAGGCCCTTGAGCCCTGGGCACAGGGTCTGTAGAGCTACATCCACCCTGCTGGTTGGTGAGGTTGGGAAGGAAAAGCCCACTTCATCCAGCCTGCCACATCGATTGATTGTGCACCTTGGTTTCCACACCAGGAGGAAGGTTTCACTGGCAGTAGAAATGCTTTAAGCCCTTCTCCAGAGAATGAGAAGTGCATGGGGTTAAGACACTTGTCCCAGACTGCCTCAGAAGCTGGCACAGGCCAGCACAGCCCTGAATCCCTGGTTGGAGCATTTCTGCCCTCCATAATTCCAATAAAGCCAAACTATGAAACCCACTAGGGCGCTCAAACCCTAGGCATGACATCCCACAGCAGCAGCCCCTCCCTGCTCCATCAGGAGAGTGCCCTGCTCACGTGGTCCCTACACCTACTCAGTGGGGGCTGGAGCTAGACAGCTCCTTCTCCTGCAGACATGGTGTCACAGGCTGGGACTGGCGGCTCCAACTGTTCAGGCAAGAGCTCTTCTTCACTACTTGGAGCCCTGGGAAGATAGTGGGCCCTTTCTGTTCCTGCCAGGTTACTCTGTCTCCAGACACAGGAAGCCTCTGTTGATCACATGAAGCCCAAGTGGGGCTAGAGGCATTGGCAGGACACCCGAGGCCAGGCCATGCTGGCCCACAACCTGGATGTTGTGTATGCCCCTGACCCGATCCCTGACCTTTAGGCTTCAGAGTAGTTGGAAAGTTTTAGCCAGGGCTCCTGACACTCTCGATTAAAGGTGCAAACAAATGAAGAAACCACACCATGTCACAGTCTGCATTTAACTTCGGCTCTTGCTTCCATATTCCACACCACAACATCAGAGGGAGAAAGTGCTGCCTGGTGTCATTCAGATAGCAGGGAGGGCGTCAGGATCCAGGCTAGGCCGGTCACATCAGGAGCGCCTGTTGATGCTGCTCGCAGAGGAGCCAGGTTTCCAGATAGGGAGAGTGAAGAGTGCTTCTGGGACCAGGCAGACAGCACTGCTACAGACATCTCTGAGCACAGCACCATATTTGGAGTGGGCAGGAACTCAACTTTGGAGACCAGGTTTCTGTGGCCACAGTGGCCTGGAGTGGTAGTCATGACTCCTTTATCACCTGTCCGCCAGCAATTCCCATCACCGCACATTTCTAGCCCCTAGTTCAGCAGAGGGGTGAGGGCTGGAGTTCCTCATTGCTGTAGAAAGTTCCGTGGGACCCTTGGAACTTGTCTCCAAATCCAGGACCTAAGGGGACCTGGAAAAGGGAAGGAGCTCGCCTAGCTTCCTTTAGGCTACCCATTGCACACTTGGACAAAGTGACCTAAGACAGAAGCACCCGACCCCACAGGCTTGCCCCAACTCAGTGCTGAGAGCCCTCACCATCTTAGTAGATAGCAATCACCTGGGTCTGTTCCAGCCCCATGAGTTCACCCAACTTGGGCCCTTGAATCCTCAGGGCTGCCGCTGGCCAGGAGCTCCTGGACCAGATCACAGCAGATGCATGTGTCAGGCCTCCTAAGAGCATGTAGGAGGTGAGGTTGGCCAGAGGACCTGGGCAGCCAGGTGAAAGTTGGGTTCCCTATCTGAGACAGGCATGTGGACCTTTGGGTACTCTATCAGCTGACTATTGGACATGGCAGCCTCACCCCTGAGGTCTTAATCTCTTTGTGGGTCATGAGTCAGCACAGAACAGCCAGGGTCTCAGAACACTGATGTCTCCCAGCCCCCTGCCAGCCCCTGCCAGCTTCATCTGTTTCTCCTATAGGGAAACTAACTTCCACATGGCTGTGTGATTCTTAGTCACTCAGGAACCATAGCACCGACACTGCTGTACAGAGGAAGCTGGCCCTTTAATACACCTTACCTGAGAATGCTCACCTGACGGTGACTGGCCCAGGAGCCCCAGGAGGCAGAAAATTTCCCTGTGCACCTCTGGTGGAAGTGTGGTGTGACCCACCCAGCTCTCCATGTAAAGCAGATAGTGAACAACAGGCTGGGACCCCTGGCATGTTCAGAGCAATAGCCCTGGTTCACCAGGCTCCGTCCACCTGGGAGGAAGGACCTCCTGCCACACCACACTCCCTGCTAAGCTATATCAGGTTAAGACAGTCTAGAAATGCAAGCTGGTTTCCCCAAGTCCCAGAGGGCAGTGTCCTGCAGATGGGGTGGTGGTACAGCCTTTGCTTACACTGGGCACCCCACCTAAATGCAGCATTGCAAGGGCTCTCTCCTCCCCAGCAGACCCCCTCACAGATGTCTGCTCCAAGACACTCTGAATCTGCTAAACCTGTAGAAGACTATGTTGCTGAAATTTTGATTCTTATTTCAAGTGTGTTTCATCACATCTAGAAAGCCAGTTTAACAGTATCAAGACAGGTGGTCACCCCAAAGCTATATTAGAGACCCAGGTGCAGACTCGCAGGCAGTGGGTGCCTCTTTTCACTAAGCACACTTCATCATGCCCACGTGGCTTCAACCCAGAGCTGCCCACCCTGTGGAGAAATTCCCTGGCCTGTGGGGTGCATAAGGCAGAACTTGGCCCACTTCTGGGTGGGCAAGAGGCCTAAAGTGGCCTCTAGAGGGTCACAGGACCAGGACTTCTTCCTTCCCCTGAGAGGCCAGTCCCCAGAAGGGACTCCTCATGGATCTCAGTGGACACTGCCTTCCCTTTGCAGTCTGTGTAAGCTACTTACAAACCCTTAATTAAAGTTGCATGGTAGTGGTATGCAGGCTAATGCCACCGTTCTAATTCAGACCTCCTGAAAGTTGTGCAGCTGGAGAAAGCTAGTTCTCCATTGGAGAGGTGTGTGAATGCCTGCCTCTGGGTCTTTGTGGGTTGGTGGAGGACCATAGCTGGAGCAAGGGACCATCTGCCTCTACCCTGGGAACATAGGTGGGCAGGAAGTGGAGTGTGTGTCTTCCTGGCACAGGGGTCAGGGTCTCAGAACCATGCCAGCTTCCTCAGGCAATTGATATGCAGATGGGCCTTTGGCCCCATAACATGCCCTATTTAATTGGAATTGGCAGTTGGTGGTCTTCACAGTTCAGGAGATATGCCTGTAAACCTCAGTCTCCAGCTTGTCTCAGGGCCATTGACTGGACCTGCATCCAGGCATGGGTGCCAGGTTCACCCCTTGGAATGCCCAGTAGCTGCATTCAGTGGGGCTGTCCAAGAAACAGCTTCTCTCCAGGATGCACGTAGACTTCTCAAGGCAGAGCCTGGGGACTGGGCACTGCCCACTGCCCACAGTGGGGTTGCTGGCAGCAAAAGTACAGCTGAAACTATTATTGGAGCTTCTAGAATCACGTGCCTCATACGTGACATGATCCTGAGTGCTGGACATTCAGCCAGCACAAACAGGGATAAACAGCAGGCCTTGCAGGCCCCTTTATAACCTTCCTGTATGGGACAGCCCCTGGCCTGGGTCTCAGCCTCAGGGGACCTGTGCCCACCCACCTTGCAGGTTGTCCAGGACCCCAGCAAGTGTGGATGTCCTTTCCAAAGGTCACGCTAAACCTGCAGAGCCCTGGGAGTTCTCAGGGAGCAGTCAGAGCTCCCCTCTTGTAGGACCAGACAGACCCCTCTCGTCCTATTGTCTGCAGTCAGCACCACCTGGGTCAGAGGCAGGGGCGCTGGGTTTGAGAGGTGGCCCCATTGTGGGTGGAGGCAGTCACTTCCACCTCTGTCTACTTTTCCCAGTCTTCCCTTGCTGGCCTCCTGCGGGGTCAGACCCCAGACCTGCTGTCTGCCCCCTCAGCAGAGCCCTGTGGTCCAGCAGGGTGGACTTTGGCCTAGTGGTGTGGTGCGTCTTGCTTGGCCAGGGGGTGAAGTCCGTGCCTGCACTGGGTGCTGACTGCTGCTTTGCAGTGCCAGATTTTCTGTGGCATCTGCCCAGTCAGTCCTCCAAGCCTGGGAAATGGTCTCTGGTCTTGGGGTTGGTCAGAGGCTGTCCTGTGGGAACTCTTAGCTAAGAGGCCAGATTCTCAGGAGCTCAGGGTGCTCCATAGGCTCCTCCCCTTGCCCCTGAGCACACCAAAACCTGTCCTCAGGCAACCTGCCCAAAAAGCAGTCTCAGACCCTATCTGTCCATCTACTGGCCAGCCTGTGTCAGGCAGGGAAGCAGCGTCCACAGCCCTCCCCCTCTGGGCCCACAGAGCCTACTGTGCCTGGGGGCTTCCAGTGCAGCCCCTGGAGTCCCAGCTAAAGGTCCCAGCCCCTTTGAAGGGGAAGGAGCTAGAGCGAGACCTGGTTTTATTTCAGTAGATTCAAGGTGTCCTGAGGATAAACAGTCTGTGAGGGGTCTTGTCAGGGAGGAGGGAGCCCCCATTCTGCTACGTCTTGTTCTTTTTGTACAGGGGCAGGGACTCTGAGAACCTGTGTGCATGGGGGTGCTTGCCTTTCTGGGAAGCCTCCTGGTGGGCACATTGGGTTCCTGACCCACACCCCATGCCCTTTCTGGGCTCCTGGCCTGGATCAGAGTAAATAATGGTGTCCTGGATTTTCCAGGAAGGACAAAGTGGGTCACAGCTGCTGGCATTGTTAGCCCCTCTGCCCTGGCCAGAGTTGCCCCGCTGCCACTTGGTCCTTTAGTTCCTGTTGTCTTCTGTTTGCTGCTTGCAGAAGGGAAAGAACTGTGCCTTCTTGGCCTGAGATGGCCAGGAAGCATTGCTGCAGAACACTAAAGCTGGGTCAGAATGGCCACTCCTCCTGGGGTCTTTACTGAGAGGCCCCCTAGCGCTGCAGGTGCCATAGGGTTGCTGCCCTCTGGTGGTTGCATATGGTCATAGCACAGAGCTAGCACCTGAACTGCCTGCACTGGTCAGTGCCAGAAGGGATGTGGTCAGTTCATTTTGACACATCAGGTCCAGCGAAGCTGAGCCCCACTCCTCCCCACAGTGCCAGTCCCTGTCCGCATATGACAGATACCTTCATTGCAACACAGGCTTAACCAAAATGCCACTATCTGGACCAGGCCAGTCCTCAGGGATGGAAGCTTCTTCCACCATGGATGGAGGGGCTGGGAAGCATGGCCAGGAGTTCCCTGGAGCTAAACATCCTGAGACTACACTGTTCTTGAATTTCAGGGAGAGGCAGCAAGAAGGGTGCAGGACGCAGGCCCTGAGGTGTCTCCAGAAGCAAGGAGGGTCCTGGAAAGGAAACTGAAGAAGGAACGGAAGAAGGAAGAGAAAAAGCGATTGAGAGAGGCAGGCATTGCCACAGCCCAGAACCCACCAGCCAGGCCCTCAGGTGCAGCACTGGCTCTCGACTACCTCTGTGGGTAAGAGCTTCACACACTCCCATGTGAGGGTCTGCTGGCACTATGGCCCCCTCAACCTCTGTGACCCCAGAAAGTACCTCAGAAAAGGACATCCCCCTGATGTCAGCAGTGGTCTCCTTCAAAAGCCCTTCCTCCAGAGTTTTGGCATTGCTCAGAGGCAACACATAGATGAGAGAGGGCTGGAGAGAATTTCCACCCTGATGAATGCCAATCAAGTACCTCCCTAAATGCCCTTCCCTTCCTGCTTCGCTACAAGCCTCGGGGCAACTGCTGGGTGCCTTGTGGCTCCTACTATGAGGCAAGACCCCTGGGAACCTCCCTCTCATGGTGCTCTTTCAGCCCCATCCTTGGCCAAGGGCCTAGCTAGGGGCTGACCTTGGCTTAGGACCTCACAGTTTCTTCCATGGATTTTCTGGCTGTCCCACCCCTAGCCACAGTTTTGGTTCCATACCCTCCTCCAGCCTTGCAAGAGCGACTTTCCCACACGTAGTCTGATCACATGACTCCTCAGTGCTTCCCTGCCCTTCCACAATGGGGCTAGGTGCTGCCCCTGGCCGAGGGCCCTCCACCTCCTCTCAGCAGCTGGGCTCCTCCTGACCCTGCTGCAACCCCTTGTGCACACGTGCCACTACTTCCTGCTCTGGGGAGAGGAAGCACTCACATGCGCTGCTATGTGGGTGAGGCTGGAGACACCATGCTGAGCAGGAGAAGCAGGCGCGGGTTGCAGTTCCTTCCGCGTGAAGTTTCCAAGATGGGCACAATCACAGACAAGAGTGCAACTGGCTGCAGGGGGAGAGAGCAGGGATACCCTGTTGTTTGGCAGGTGCAGCTGATAAGATGCAGTGGGTGTTGGACAATGGTGGCCGCACAGCAGTGGCCTGAACTATGACCTTGTGTTATCCCACAAGTGTGCAGCTGGCTGACATGGGGAAGGAAAGGGAAGTACAGGCGACAGGTAGCCTGGGGTACCAGCCCGAGAGTATGTAGAGTTCTATGCATAGTACAAATGCCTGTGTTGCTGACCTCCCTGTGGAGAGACATCCGCTCCCCACACTCACCAACAGAGTTGTTTCATTTCTGATGCTTCCCCAATTGCTAGCACTCTATGGCATGACAGGGATGGGTGCCAGTAGTTTCCATGTTTCCACATCCTGAGATGAGAGCTGGAAACCATTCGCTGGATTCCTAGGAGGTCACCCAGAGTGGGGAGGGGTGCGTAGTGGGGTGGGGCTGGCCCTGGGTAGAAAGATGGGCCCTGACTGCACTCTGATTGGTGGAAAGGAGATAGGGATGTCACAGTGGCACCTGTGGAGTGCTGGCTGCCAGGGCCCTGCTGTGGGACCTCCTTGGTTGCCTCCTTTTCTCCCCGTGAGTGTAGACGTAGTCGTACCATAGCTCCCCTCTGGGCTGACATTAGCCTAGAGCCACCGGAGAGAGGACCAGCAGGGAGAAACTGTGCTCTCCTCCCTGTGGTCTCTTCTTGTGAGATCTATTTAACTGCCCAGTCACAGGCTGCTGCCCTGTTGGGGTGGGACCTCAGGAACTGTAGGATCTGCAACTCTGGGGCATGGATCTGGGGCCCACTGTCCCTTCCAGCTGCTTGGCCTTCTGCTACCAATGTCTGAACACTTGCCAGCAGCCACTTGAATGGCCATCATGGGGTGGGGGCAGGCCTAGGGCCACTGGTTAGGTCCCTGGTCTAGAGGACACAGGATGCTCCAGCTGCATTTGAATCCAGGTCTTCATGACAAGGACGTCCCAGGCTAGAACAAACTGCAGAAGGTGGTGGCATGTTCTAGGGCTCTGCTCAGCGAGGATGTGCATGAGGGCCTGAAGTGGGAACCTCTGGTCAGGCAGCAGTTAAGAGACTGAAACTCCACACAGTGGCTTGAATAGGGAAGGTTTATTATGTGCGAAGACACATAATAGTAGTAGGGCCTTGAGAGAACATAGAGCAGGCCCAGGTGAGCCCCAGAACCAGGCCCCGGGACTGAGGCCCAGACCTCATGGGATGGTTCATGGCAGCTGTTCCAGAGAGACCTCCAGAGAGACATGGTGCTGCAGAACTCTGGGGGGCACTCAGAGGAATGGGAGGGAAACCCACCTCAACGCCCCCCCCCATCCTTCTACTTCCTACTATGCATCTGGCAAAGGAAGTGTTTCCAAAGGGCCCACCCAATTTCCACAGAGCAGGTGGTAGAGGGGCTTGGAGTTGACAGGCAATAAAGGTGCCTGGCACAGGGCCTCAGAGGTCTGTTCCGGAATCCAGCCCTCACCCAAAAGGTATTGTTTCCAAGAGGACAAGTCAGAGGTATGCATGGTGGTGCCTTGACCATGCAGGTCATCAGTAGCCCTCTCTGACTCTGCATTGAGTCCCCAGGTTCCAAGAAGGCGAGCTGGTATGGCTTGCTTTGCCCTCAGAGACACCATGTGTGAAGTGGGGCATAGAGCAGTGGTGCTTCCACCCTGAGCCCCAGCAGGCTGGCAGGATCTGCCAGCCCTTGGAGACAGGTCAGCAAGGCCTCAAGGCCCAGCCCTCCTCATGGTCCAAAAGGAATCAGCAGGCGCCTGTCTGTCCTGTGCTGGAAGAACAAGGCAGCCCTGCTGGCCTCCCCTGTGTCTCTGACCCTCAGGCAGGAAGACTGCTGTCCACCTCAGTGGCTTTGCTCTGGCCCTACCCAAGATTCACTGAGCAGCCCCTTCCCAGGGTACAGTTCTCCTTGTTCCTTTCTATTCCCCACAGCACTGATCCCAAAGCTCCTTTTCCATACTTCTCACTCATGTAGTATCCCTCCAGTGTGAGCTCAGGGTGAGTGCAGCCCTGAGTGCCCCTGGGGCCAGGTCAGTTCAGGTCCAGCTGCTGTAACAAAGGGCAAGCACATTGTGGACCCCTGCAGACATCTCTGTGTCTGTCTTCTGACCCCAGAGCAGTCCAGGCTGTCATGGCAGCCTTCCTGCTCCCTCACTCTCAGTGCATACTGTGAGACCCTCAGGCTGTCCCTGCCCCTGTGAGCAGGAGGCAGAGTGGCACACTCCTCTACGGGCACTCCCAGCCCTACCTTGTCCGGCCCAGCCTCCACTCACATGCCTAGACACAGGGAAACCTCGCTGCCTGGCTCACCTGAGGAGGGAGGGGCTGCTGGGGCTCAGCCATCACAGGCAGGAAGTGCTTCTTGAAGAATGCCTGAGCCCAGAAGGTCAGAATGCTCACTTTAGGGTTGAGAGGTCACAGAAAATGTTGGACTGAAAGAAATGGCCCCAAGCCACTCAGTCTTTAAGTCCTGTTACAGTTCACACACCCCTGATTGGCGAATAGGCCCCACAGCAAACCTGCTAAACTGGTGCATCTGCCTGACCAGGACTCCTGCCACCATGCTGCCCTCAGCAAATCCAGCTCTTTGACTCCAATGGGGCTGACCCCAAGCCCCTGGGGCACTGTGACCTCAGTACATAGCACAGGAAGAATTCAGTCAGTATACATGTGGCCTGATTCCTTCATCTGTACCCTCAGATACTTGTCTTGGTTTCCCCAGATGGGCCCAAAAGCACAAGAATTGGAAATTCCAGAAGACAAGGCAGACATGGCTCCTGCTACACATGTACGATAGCGACAAGGTCTGTGCACACTGGGGCAGGGCGGGGCAGGAAGGGGTCCCAAGTGACAGCATGTGCACACAGTGAGTGGTTCTCCCAGGTGTCAGGCCTGTGCACGCAGTGAGGGGTTCTCCCAGGTGACAGGCCTGTGCAGACATGGGCCCTTGAGGGCAGAGGCCACAACTGAAACACTATCCTGATGGCCCCATGAGGAGCCCAGTCTTCCCCATGCCTGTGTTTGAAGAAGCAAACCCTCACACCTAGACCTGAAGGCCCAGGCAAATGTGCTAGCTTGGATTGTGTCTGTTGTAAGGAAGGTCTCCAACTTCATGCTTTTGCATGTGGGTGTCCAACATCGCAGTGCCACAGTTGGAAGACTGTCCTTTTCCCCAGTGAATTGGTACTTGCTTAAAAATAAATTGGCAGGCTGGGCGTGGTGGCGTACACCTGTAATCCCAGCAGAGACAGAAGGCTGAGACAGGAGGATCACAAGTTCAAAGCCAGCCTCAGCAACTTGTCGAGACCCTTTCTCAAAATAAAAAAATTTTAAAAAGGCAAGGGGTGGGGGGTGCAGACTGAGGAGCTGAGGATGTTGCTCAGTGCTTAAGTACCCCTGGGTTCAATCCCTAGTACCAAAAAAATAAATAGAAGGTTTGTTTCTGGACTCTGTTCTGTTCATCTATATACCTGTCCTTATGCCAGGACATCTCTATCAGGAAGGTCTGAAGGCCATGCCATGTAGGTGGCAGATGCCACTCTAGGGGTGACAGCATAGCACCCTGGAGCCAGGCAGGCCTGCAGTGCACTCTGCCTTTTGTTCCTCAAACCCCAGGCTGCTTGAGCTTCTCTTCTCTGGTCTGCTGAGCCCTATAACCTGTGTCTTCCACCAGAGTACCATGACTGTCACCTCATCATGCATTTTTTTTGTCCTAGTAGATCTGTCTCTTTAAAACTTGCTGGTTTGGTGGCATTCAAGAGAGAGTGGTGGGTACCAACCTGTGAGCACAGGAGCACCTGAGACCTTCTGAGGAAGTGGCCAAGGCAGTGATCCTCTCCTTCTGTGTGCCTGGCCTCTTGTCCTTGGGAAGGCAGGAATGGCCATGACTTGAAGGCACTACATGTGGCCCTGCCAGAGGCCCTAGTAGGAGAACACTGTGGTGCCTTGTATTCTGCTGCTCAGGGGTGCTGTGCTGCAGGTCACCCTGCCCTGGTCCTGACACTGTCCTCTTGTCCCCATCAGGTTCCTGATGAGCACTTCTCCACCCTGCTGGCCTACCTGGAGGGGCTGAAGGGCAGAGCCCGTGAGCTGACAGTCCAGAAGGCGGAAGCCCTGATACAGGAGATGGACGAGGAGGGCACAGAGGCCGCCCTGCTGGGGAAGGCCCAACGCCTCCGACAGGTGCTACAGCTGCTGTCCTAGAGGGAGGGTAAGGGTGGCACTGAGCCACCCTGGAACTCTTCAGGACACAATGAGAATCCCTGTGGATCCAAAAGGAGCAAGTAGGGTCATGGGTAGGTCAAGCCAAGTAGGGCAGAGGCTTCTGGACACCAGGCCCATAGAGGGACCCCTTCTGCCTCCTGACACTGCCTTGATCAGAGACTATTCTCATGGATGACTGGGTCTTCACACCTTCAGAACAGTGCCTGATGTCCTTGAAGAAACCCCAGGATACCAGTCCCAGCCCTAAATGGCCCCAAAGCCCAGATGTCTATTTTTCTACCAGGCATGTTTTAAGAACTGTCCAGCACTGACTGTCCCTGCCAGTTTTGTTTCCTCAGTGTTGGGGTGTGGTGGTCCCCACGTTGGGCCCTGCAGCTTCCATCTGATGGCGCATCCAGTGTAGGCCTCCCCACCTTGTGCAGCTTCCAGCCTGTCTTCAGGGAAACCCCATGGGGGGCAGCAGCCTAAACCCTGTGCCTGTGCTCCCCCATTTTCAATAAAAACCACCCCTCTGGACCACAGCTCTTGCCCTGTACGCTTCATTCTCCCTTGCTGTGGATTGTGGGTGGTCTTCCTCAGTGCAGGCCTGCTTCAGACCACCACATTGCTAAAGGCAATGGCCTCCCCAAGACAGCACTCATATAACATTGCTAGCAGTTAGTGCTCTCAGGTTGCCTTTCCCAAGTATGGTAGTGACCCCTGGTCAGGACACACACCCTGCAGAAGACAGGGCATATTTCCATGCCCCAGCACCCAGTTACGTAGGATGTACACTTGGATATACACTTGCAGCTGGGCAGCCCGTTCAAAAAGCTGCTGGCTGGGGCTGAATCCAAGCTGCCTTCAGGAGACCTCAAGGTCCAAGAGTGGCCCAGTGGTTTCCAGCCTCCTCAGCCAGTGAGAGCGGTACCAGCCCCTGCCTGGGTCACCTTCAGGAAGCAGGATGCTCAGACCTCCGCTGCCACCCAAGAGGATGTCCTTAAACAGGCCTAGCACTGGTGCACCTGCCTTCTACAAAGGTGGAGTCCAGCTTCCCTCTGAACAGTCAGCATCTTCCCCTGAAGCCACAGGACCCCAGAGGTAGACAGGACACAATGCCCCCTCCTGGCGCTTTCAGGACATTACAAGGACCCAGCCTTCAAGCCATGCCAGATACACAAGTGAAATGAGGTGTCCACCAAGGCTTGGAAACAAAGCAAGGTCCCTGTTTCTGGTCACCAGCACTTGGGTCAGGAGTGAAGTGTTGTGTGCATGTGCATGTGGGGAGAGGAGTGTGTGGTGGCATTCCTGGTTACAGCCCAAGCGGAACTTATCCTGAGTCAGACTGTGAGCACCCTGTGGTCGTTCTTAGCCTGGAAGAACCTTACCTGTGGACCCCTTGTCAACTGTCACTACAGATCCCCTAGACTCTTAGGGCTAGAAGAGACCCAGGGATTAAAGCACCATCTCACCTGCACCCACCCTGCTGTGCAGTCTGGGTTCCTTGCCACTCCCCAGGCAGTATCTAGCCCCATCCACCTCGGCAGCTGAGATCCTGATTAAGTCATGCCTACATAGGTCCTGACCCATGTGGCCTCTGACCCAGAGTGGCCCTTGGGAGACCTGGGCCCATCCTGTGCCATTCGGTGAGGTCACACACAGGACATACTTCCCCACCTGAATCTGAGGGTCCACAAGCTGACACCTCCAGTCAGCTGCTGTACAAGGTGCCACCTGTGATGGCCAAGTGTTATGACAGACGTGCAGTCAGGAGTCCAGCTGGGCTTTGAAGCATCTTAAGTTAGCACCACAAGAAATAGACAGTGATAAAGACCCACAAGATACAAAGAAGGGTTGAGTAGTTTTAAAGAATCAGGATTGATAAATCAAGAACCATAGCTCTAAGTTTCCTGGCAGCCAAGTTAAAAAAGGAAATGGTGGGGTGACAGGGGAGCAGTTATGCTGTGTTTGTTTCCTCCTAAGTTTGTCTTTATCAGTGCACATGTACATCGCCTGAACAACCAAAAATCATTATTAAGAAGTCCGAAATGGTGCTGGGGGGTGGAGTATGGGGCACAGGTGGCTGGGCACTTTCCAGGTGAGGGGCATCCACTGATTGGGATGATGGGACCCTTCGGAGCTCCAGGAGTCCAGCCCCTGAGGAGGTAGCCTCTGTCCACCATCTCTTGAAGGATCTGTGTCTAAGAAAGATAATTCTCTGGGCTTCCTGTGAAAAGTGGGTGTTCAGCCCTTCAGCTCCGCCTCACAGTGTCTGGTGCCCTCCATGCCCCCAGGACAATCCTGTCCATTCCAGATAAATCCACTCCAGGCTTCCCATGCCTTGTGAGATCACCAGGAGGCTGTTCCAGGTCTGTCCTTGTGCTCTTCTTCCTGCCTTGTTTTTATTTTCTTTCTTCTCCTGCCTGTCCCTCTCTGGTCTTTGATGTGGCAGGATGGGCTTCTACTGTTGTCTTGCTCCTTGCTGGTGCAGGCCACGGTCCCACCCACCACACCCTCCTCCTAGAGATGCACACCTTCCAGTGGCTCCTGAGCCCAGGTGCTATGTCTGATCATCACCTCCTGCCTTCCAACTGAGCTCAAGTCACCCCAGCCTCAGTCTCCTTATCTATCCACGGGGACCTCATAACCCCTCATACCTGCCTCATTTTCATGGGACTCACAGATGATAAAGTGAAGCCTCAAATTGAGTAGTAATTAAGGTTAGAATCCTCTAGATTCACCCATACTTCACCCTTGTAGCATCTTGGCCCAGAAGACCAGGGATCCACCCACCTGCTTCAAAGCCCATTCCCCCTGTTCCTACCTCCCGGGGAAGGTGTGAGCAGCATGACCCCAGGACACGCAGATGGGCAACAGCAGACAGCCCCCAGAATCCAGCAGATGGTTTGCCCCAAGCTGGAGGTGGGCCTTGCTAGGCCACAGTTGTCTCCTGGGCTTGGGGGGGCGGGGTTCCAGGAGCGTGAATGCCAACCCCACTGGGGTCAGCAGAGGGTCACTTGTGGGCTGAACCTCCACAAAGCTGGGGAAGGTGGGGCCAGCATTCCTTTGGCAGTCCTTGGGCCATCTAAAGATGAGGTTAGGCGACCCTAGTTTGCTTTTCCAGCAGCTCTGCTGGAAAAGCTCCCACTTGGTGCTGGGAGAGGTGCTGTTCTTTCTGCCATCAACTTTTAAATGACAGGTGTTCCAAGTGTGAGAACAATGGCGCAAATACTCATGGGCCCACACCCAACCCAGCGCTTCCCCGGAAACACATTGGCTGGGTTTAGCTAAACTCCCACTCCCCGCCCCCGGACCCCACTCCTTGGCATCCTCCCAGCCTCTGTAACAATGACCTTCCCACAATTATTGGGACCTTGCTTGCCCCTGCCCTGGCTGTTGGATATTGGTCATGCTGCTCCATGTGATCCAGCCACTGTCCCAAACTCCAGGTGCTGCTCCACGGCTAGAAGGCTACAGTCCCTTTTCCTCCCCCAAGAGGGGCCACCTTTTTGTGCCTGTGTTTGGAGTTCCTGGGCCAGGGAACCCCATCATCACACTGCTGCCACAGGGGCTGATGTAGCCTGGGTGGTGGCTGCCCTGAGTGGCCAAGGGGTCGCTGGGCCACCCTGCCCCCTCCAGGACATGGCAGTTAGCTTAGAGCTAGTCCGCTTCCCTCACTGACCCCAAGAGCCCAAGCAGCTCTTGTGTGGTAGTGCTGATGGGTTTTCCTAGGACTACTCTTCCCCCATGTGCTATCTATGTCCAATCCTGGGGGAAGTCAGCAGAGTGACCCTGGGGTCAAGAGCCTCCTCTCCCCTCCCCAGTGTCCTTCCCACTCCCTGTGGACACCCTGATTCAAGGTTGGCCCCTGGATTCTTGGCATCTCCACATTGCACCTCCCTCAAAGCTCAATTGTACTGCAGTGATGGTGACCCATTTCTCCAGTGGGTAAACTGAGGCTCAGGTAGGCAGAATTTGTTCCAGATCCCCAACCTATTGGGTCAGGCCATGAGGCCTGAGCCCCAGCGCCCATCCCAGGGCAAATGGGAACTGGCCCCTGAGGAGCATACACTTGGCAGGGGCAGGGGGCTGGAGTCAGCACCTAGTGACATGCTGAGGCCTCTGGGCACAGCCCCCCAGGTGTGCCACGAGTGAGATAGGTCTGTGGGGAAATCAGCCAGATCTGCAGGGCCTGGCTGGTGCAGAGCAAGGTACAGGGGATTCCTTGCCTGAGGCCCATCTCTGGGTAGACATCTCCCCAGGGTCCAGGCACCACCCATGTCTCCCTGCACCCCAAAATAGACTGGTGGACACTAGCTTTGATAGGGAAATAGGTGGAATTGCATGGGTAGGGAACAGATAAGCGGGACACACTGCTGATCATGCATCAGAGGATGTGGCCACCCTCCAGGGCCTGGTAGAGGCCTGATGTCGAGGGGAGGGTACCCAGCAGACCTGGGAACAAGTGTGGAGGAGATGTCCATGTTTGGGTATGAGCCCAGGGCCTCAGAGGGACAGGATCAGGCTGGGTGGGGCTGTGGAGGGACATTTCCGTCCCCATGGTGCCCAGATGAGGTTTCCAGTCCACACTGGACAGGGCAACCCCACCTGCTATGGACAGCTCCGTGGTGTGGAAGTCATGTGTTGGCTGTGGTTAAGGCCCAGAAAGATGCTGGCAAGGGAGGGGGCCTGGCCGTCTGCCACTCATCCTCAGGATGCTCCCCTCCCCTATCCTTCACACTAGAGGCCCTAGAGTAGCTGCCCCTGGGAGTTCGCCAGTGGGAGCACCCTAGGGCCAGGGCACTGCACACACAGCCTGCGCATGTGGCCGCATGGTGAAGGCTGGGGCGGGGGTGGCGTCCAGGGCAGTGGGGCTGATGCCAGGTGGAGGCAGCAGGCGGTAGCGCTGGAGGAGGCCAGCGAACAGCAGGAATAGCTCTGTCCTGGCCAGGCTCTCCCCCACGCAGACTCGGCGGCCTGTGAGGGAAACCAAGACACCAGGTGGGGGCAAGGCCTGCTTCCAGAGGCCCTGGAGGAAGTGGGGTTGGGAGCTGGGGAGCATGTGCTGAGGGCTGGAGACCAGGCATCCCTGAGGGGATGGGCAATGGTTCACCTTCTGACTACCAGCATCACTACCTGCAGAGAAGGGCAGGAAGGCTGCCCGCTTCACAAAGCGCCCATCCGCATCCAGAAAGTGGCCTGGGTTGAATTGGTCTGGAGTCTCCCACTGTGTTTTGTCCAGGAGCACTGAAGTAAGCAAGGGAATCACAGGCGTACCCTGTGGGGACCAGGAGGAGGACTTCAGGAGCAGGGAAATGGGAAGGTTTCCCTGAGGACTAGACTCCTGCTAACCCCATGTTTCCTGACCCCCAGGACACACAGGGACCCCCAGAACACAGAGAGGGACCCTGATTTGATGCCCTAGTCAGGAGTGTTGTGATGTTGGGGCTTGTAAGTGACCCCCTTCCTGTGCTGTCAGGTATCAGCCCCAAGACTTGGGGAAGGAGTGAATGAGCCTGGCAGGGCCCCCACCTTGGGGAGCAGGTAGCCGCCCAGCTGAGTGTCGGCCGTGGTGCAGCGGGGCACATGGGGCAGGAGCGTGATGTACCGCTGGACCTCGTGCAGCACTGCACTGGTGTAGGGCAGCACCCGCTGGTCCTCAGGCCGGGGCGGGCGCCCAGGGCCCAGCTCGCGGTCCAGCTCCTCCTGCACGCGGCCTGTGCCAGAGTGACACCATGTCAGAGGAGGACCCCATCTCCTTGCCCTAGGGTCCAACCCAGGGAGGCCCCAGCCACATGCTAGGCCTCACCCTGCACGCCTGGGTACTTGGCCATGAGCAAAATGGCCCACTGCAGTGTGGCCGAGGTGGTCTCTGTGCCAGCCATGACCATGTCCAGCAGGCAGGCCACAGCATTGTCCTCCACAAACAGGCCCTCATGATCATCCCCCTGTGAGGCAGTGGGCAGAGCTTGACTGGAGGGCCAGGGATCTGTCCCCCACCCCAGTCCTGAGTCCAGGACAGGAACAGAAGACAGGCTGGGTGGGAAAGACAAAGAACTGAGCACCCACCCACCCCTCAGTTCCCTAAGCCAGACATTATTCATGCTCTGAGGCCCCCAGCCCAAGATGGGGGTGCTCAGCCCACTCCCTGGTGTCCACTGTGGCTCCCCCACAGGCTTTTGAGGGACCCTGATCTTGCTCACACCTGGCCCTGCTGGATCAGAGCATCCATGTAGCTCTGCACAGGTTCACCCCATGGCTTAGGGGGGCCCTGCGCCTGCAGAAGAGTCCTCAGGATGATGCGCACCTCCTCGATCTTGTGCAGGACAGGCCGGTGCAGCTGCAGCAGGGTCCCCAGCCACGGGTAGATGTTGAACAGCTGGGGCAGAGGGTGTGCAGGTGGGATGGGGTGAGTCTCAGCCACCAGGCTCCAGTGAGGGAGCCCCTCCATCTATCTGCAGGTGTGTTCCCATCCTGGCTTCAGATGTGCTGGGGTGGTGCTACCCATGGCCACAAGAGGGCGCCTAACTAGAATCCCACTGCCCTACTGGGGATCCAGGGACTCAGGAAACCCCAGCTGAGTACAGAAGGAGCCATTTGACAATAACACACCTGATAGCGTTGTGCAAGCCACAACAGGCTGCCCCTTCCACCCACTGGAGTGAGAAGGGAGGAGGAGGAGGCGTTTATCACCTTGGATGCCCACCAACTGCAGGAGTGGCGTGGAGGTGCTGTCTGAGGAGCCAGGGTGTCCCACACCAGCAGGTGTCCAGTGGATGCCAGCTGCTGTTCAGCTTACCCTCAAACACTTGTCTTCTGGGGACATTAGCAGTCATGGGCAGAAATTCCTCCCAGCACTCTGAGGTGAGGAGCAGGTAAAGGCAGGAAGGCCATGGGACACTCACTACCTGGGGCTTCCCCACAGAGCCCCACAGGGCCATGTGGACCCATGTGGCCTGCACCTCCTGGGGACTGCTCTTGTGTTGGGCAGATCCTGGTGCCCCTAAGAGCATGATGCCTCACTCTAACTACAGTGGGTCGCTAGCCACAAAGTTTGAGAACCAGGTCCACACACAGCTCTGCTGGCTGGGCTCACCTCCTGGGACCTTGTGCCAGGGACACCTGAGTGACAAAGCATACTTGAGCCAAGTCCTACATGAAACATTCCACATACAACATGCCTAGTGTCTAGGCTTCAGTTAACTCACAGTTAGAGATGGCAAAGTCCAGAGTAGACTTTGGGAAAAAAATGAAATGCACCCCCAGGGGTCCTGCACATCAGAAGAATGGATTTTGTGGTTTCTGTGATGCAGTGAAGGACCTGGGCTGGACCACATCTCTGGGCCATACCGCCCTGGGGAAGGAATGCTTGCACCCCCCACTTTTGAGCAGGTGCAACTGTATTGATGGAGCACTGGAAGAAAATGGGGCTCCCCTGTTCCAGACCTCCTATTTCCTGGAAAGCACAAAAGCTGACCTGAGGCCTTGCTGCCAACAGGTGCCAGGTGGATGCCAGGGAGACGTGGACTCAGGCCCTTGACCCAAGTCCAGGCTCTTTTTGTTGACAGCTGAGGTGGGGGGTGATCCTGGATGCCCCACCCCACCCCATCCTCCTCTCTTGTGATCCAGAGCTAGGGCCCACCCTAGGTTGGGGTGCTCACCTCCTGTGGGGCAGCAACCTCTCACCTGCAGGCTGGGTGACCCCAGGAGAACCATGACCTCATCGATGAGACCCAGCAGGGATACAAATGTAGGGTCCTGGTAGTCAAACCGCCGGCCGAAGAGGAGTGTAAAGGTGACATTGGAGGGAGCCCAGCCCAGCAGGGCCAGAGGAAAAGGCCGGCCTGCAGGGTAGACAGGCCTTAGGCAGGCAGTGGCGCCAGGGAGAGGTGTCCCGGTCCCTACTCACCTCCGTAGTTGTCCAGTTGTCCCATGAGACACGCCAGCTCCTGCAGCACCTTGTCGGCCATGGGCCCCTGCCCCACACCCAGGCCATGCAGCGCACGGACTGTGAATTGCCTGGCAGCCCTCCAGCGCGCCCCTGAGGAGAAGAAGACGCCTGTGGACAGATGTGCAGATGCCCTGTGAGCCTTGCCCAGCCCTGTGAGCCTTGCCCAGCCCTGTGATGCTGGCAGGAACCAGGTGGGGCCACCTGGATCAGGTGGGCTTTAGTCCACCCTCTCCTCTGGGGGTTGGCCTGGGGTGGCAAGCCCCCTCTTGGCTTGTGGTGGAAAGACCCTGGGGCCTCTGGCTTGTGTGGAATGCCCTATCCCTTGCAGTGGTCAGTCCTCACCCACCATGGAAAGGACCCCACCACACACCTACCCCCGCCTTGCTGGATGAGCTGGAAGATGGGGATGGGGGGGCGGTCAGCCAGCTCCTGCCCAGTGCCCACCAGGGCGTCTCTCACAGCCTCGTAGCCGGACAGCACCACAGTCTTCTGGCAGCCCAGGTGGACAGTGAACACTGGCCCATAGCGCTCCGAGAGCTGGTGAGGTAGCAGGGGTCAGTTTGGCAGCCCCCACCCACCAGGGCCTCTAGGATCCACTTGGGAAGAGCCCTGCTGGGTGGAGGAATTGAGGAGACTCAGCAGGGCAATGGGGAAAAGAAGCTGGGGTCATACAGGACCATTTCAAGAAACCCAAAGAACCATCCCAGTCTGCTGGGAGGATACATTGGTGCTGGGGATTTCCAGCAGAAGACCTATGGGCTCTTGAAAGCCAGGATGTGGGTGGCCTAGGGCTGCACTGGAGTCCCCAAGGTTATGGCCTACCTTGGGCCTCAGCACCCAGCCATGGCTGGTCAGTTCTGACTGACCTGCACTGGTTGAGCAAGGACTCAGAACAGTGCACACCAGGGCTGCCCCAGAGCCTTTCCCATGTACTGTCCTCCCTTCTTATCCTATGGCCTCTGTGCCCAGCAGGGTGTCATCTCCCCACTTTAAGGACAGGAAGCTGAGGTTTGGGAGTGGGAAGTGAATTGACATTCATCACACACTCTGGTCCTGTGTCCTGCCCAAGGCCTGCTCTCCAGCTCAGCACTGACTTAGGCCCATGCCCCTGAGCCTGGTGCCCAGGGCCAGGTGGAGCCCAGGTGCCCCTAAGGAAGGTGTGATGGGGCTTGTTCAGCCAGGACTGCAGAGGGAGGCCACGTGGTGGGCTCTGGAGACGGGAGCCCCTGGGGTGGCCAAGTCTTAGGAGCTGCAGTTGGGCAGTAGATAGGGGCTGGCCTCTGGTGAGGGCCTTGGAGACTAAGCAGAAGGGACTGCTTTGGGGCTGTGGGGACAGGGTACCAGTCCATGCATGTTGGTCAGCCCTCGCAGGGCAGATGCAGTTCTGCATTCCTCTGAGTCAGCCAGCCCCCAGCTGCAAGGCAGGGCAGCCAGCCTTCAACTTGGCTGAGAAACTTCTATCTGCAATCCTATAAGAAGCCACCCCTAGTGGACATCCCACCTGCCCCAACCCTGACCTTCCTGAAAGCCCTTGCCAAAGGCTGCCTCCTCCAGGGAGCCCTACCTGCCTGCCTACCCTGGGCAATACATCCAGGGCTGCCTCTTACTGTTCACATCTGCTTCTCCATGGGGTGGGTGGCTCTCTCTTCTCAAGGGCAAGGTGGGCACACTGGCCTCTTGATTCCCTGCTGGGCGCAGCACCGTGTTGAAGTGATGGCATAAACTGGGTTTGCCTTCCCCAGAGACAGGGCTGGGATGTGGACACCATGGAGTGTGTGAGAGTGGAGCAGGGGCTTCCCAGGCCTACCTCCATCAGCGACCGGTCCTGTTGCGAAATACGCAGCAAGTGCAGATTCCCCAGGAAGGGCAGTGGGCGAGGCCCAGGGGGCCATCGCAGGGCTGGGGAGGGGCTGCGGGCAGAGGCACGGAGCAGCCCCCAGAGACCCAGGAGCACCAGAAGCCCCAACAGCAGCAGGGCCATGTGGACAGCAGGAGGCAGGGCACCAGTTCCCCTCTGGGCCCCATCTGCCCGTGCCTTATAGCTTCGCTCCCAGAGGGCGTGCCAGCACCCCACCCGCCCCACCACCCCGAGAATGTGGAACAAGCAGTTTGCAAGGGACAGCCCCAGCAGGAGGCTTAAAGCTACAGACTATGTGGAATGTGGGTTGAGTATGTGACAGGGGCCCAAGGGTGGCTAGGAACCCAGGAGGACACGGGACTGTGTGGAATCAGGCTTCCAAGACTTCCATACCCCGTGGATTTGCCCCAGGGTTCCGGCACACTGCTGCTGTATCCCTGCCTCCAGAGCTGCCAGTCTGCCTTGGTCTCCCCTTGTGAACATGGCTCACAGGACTCTGGGGCCTGAGCCCCGACTCTGAGGGGAGGATCCACCCCCAACCTTCCTCAGCTCTGATCTGCCTCAGCAGGACCCAGGGGGAGAGGTAGGTTCCAGAGAGTCTCTGACACCATCTGCATCTCCAGTCAATGTGCAGGGACAGTTGATTGTGCAACCCCTAGGGACCACCCACGAGGGGTCTCAAACCCCAGGGCCTCCAGAGCAAGCGGCAGCCTCAGGTTGGGGCTGTTCCTCCTGTTCCTGTGGGGGTTTTCAGGGCTGTCACCAAGGGCAAGGGGTGCTGCTGCCCAAGCAGGGCTGGGACTGGGGATGCAGGTCACCCAGAGGGCCTACCCTGCAGGCAGTGGCCCGGGCAGGGGCATGCCCACTCTGTGGCAAGTGTCCCAATTCTGTCCGCTAAACGCTGGTGGCAGGGCTGGGAGAGGAGGCACTGCCCTGAGAATGAGCTGGGAGGGGTGGTGGCTGTTGGCACCAGAAGTGGCTGGACCTGCTTCATGCCACCTGCCCTGACATGCGGCCGCTGCATCGCTGCCAGCAGGGCCCCCACCATGGGGCCTGTCTCCTGGAGTCTCATCCACACCCTGCACAAACTGCAGAGCCGTGGCAGCCAAAGCCCTTATCCCTCTCAGGTCTTGTCCCCTTGACAGGCTGTAAAAGGAAAGTCCTAGCCCTGAATGCACACCTCCTGCGACCAGGCACTCACCACCTCCCTCCCCTGCACAGGGAGCAACTGCAGAGGGATGTGCATCCATCTCACCCACTGGAGTGCTGTGTCATTCTGCTGAGCACTCAGTAGCAAGGTCACTACTGGGTGTCCAGGCTCGGGGGTGGGTCTGCCTGCCTAGGCAACTGGACTTGATTCATGAAGCACTTACGGAGTGCCTGTTGAATGCCAGTTTCTACCAGGAACTAGGGCTACAGGAATTGGTGTGGGGACATGAAATTTCCACTATATCTTCACAGCCCTATGGACTAGGGTCATGTAGCAGTTTGCCACCAAAATGCCTCTGGGGCTGGTGGAGACACCATCAAGGCAAGAAGCCAGGAGATGCTTTGTAGAGGATGTGGAGTCTGTTCTACCAGCTGGCAAGTTGGGCTTGCCTGGCTTACAGATACCACATGGGCAAGTCCTGAGCTTGGGATGGTGTAAGAGTCCTGGGCAGGGGCTGGAGAGGTGGCTCAGCAGTAGAGCACTTGCTTGGCATGCACAAGGACCTGGGTTTGATCCCCAGCACCACATAGACAACTAAGTGGAGGAAAAGTAACAACCAGTTGGAAAATAAAACTTGACTCTGTCTTCTTCCTCTCTCTCTCTCTCTCTCTCTCTCTCTCTCTCTCTCTTTTACTTTTTTTGGTACCAGGGATTGAATTCACATCCCCCAGCCTTTTTTATTTTTTATTTTGAGGCAAGGTCTCAGTAAGATGCTTAGGGCCTTGCTAAGTTGCTGAGGTTGATTTGAA
Organism: Aplodontia rufa; assembly: GCA_004027875.1. Classification (NCBI taxonomy): domain Eukaryota; kingdom Metazoa; phylum Chordata; class Mammalia; order Rodentia; family Aplodontiidae; genus Aplodontia; species Aplodontia rufa. The sequence goes on from PVKS010004607.1 coordinate 91,620, forward strand.
CCTGTCATCCCCCTGCCTCAGTCTCCCAAGCCATTGGGATTACGGACAGGCATGCACCACCATGCCTGACTTCTCTCTATTTCTTCTTCCTCCTCCTCCTCCTCCTCCTCCTC